>CACVCL010030198.1:0-53753 GCA_902729485.2 Mus minutoides
AGACACGAGTTCTGGGGGTTCTGATTAGTTCATATTGTTGTTCCTCTTCTAGGGTTGCAGACCCCTTCAGCTCCTGGGGTTCTATCTCTAGCTTCTCCAATGTGGGCCCCGTGCTCCCTCTTATGGATGACTGTGAGCATCCACTTCTGTGGGAGTCAGCTATATCAGGGTCCCTTCAGTAAACACTTGCTGTCCTATGGAATAGTGTCTGAGTTTAGTGACTGATTATGGGATGGATCCCCCCTGGTGGGGTAGTCTCTGTATGGTCCATCCTTTCATCTTAGCTCTAAACTTTGTCTCTGTAACTCCTTTCATGGATATTTTGTTTCCTATTCAAAGGATGAATGAAGTATCCACACGCTGGTCTTCCTTCTTGATTTTCTTGTGTTTTGCAGATCGTATCTTGGGTATTCTAAGTTTCTGGGCTAATATCCATTTATCAGTGAGCACATGTCCAATGACTTCTTTTGTGATTGGGTTACCTCACCAAGGATTATGTCCTCTAGATTCAGATGGATGAGGATTCTATATAGTGATTGTGTGAGCTACATCTTGTCAATTGGGAGGCAGGTTCTCGAGGGTAACACACACCTTTAATTATTCAATGAATATCCTGTGGAAGACCTTAGGGATGTTAGTCTGGAAGCAAAGCTCTACTCTTATGGCTAGTATCTCTCCCTAGCACCTCAAACATACAGTGGCCATTACAGGTTTCACAGGACTTTGTTACAATGATGAGGTAACAGTTGAAAGCTATAAAGGCTTGAATATGTTAAAAAAAACACTTTGCCAAAGTAATGAACTAATTACATTGGAAACAAACAAGCAAAAGGGCAGGTTTGATATGGGGTGGTGGAGGCACTGTGCTAAATTTCCATATCATCAACAAAAGTAAGAAATGTAGCAAAAAGTCTTGTTAGAGGAAGGAGAGCAAATAGCTTCATGGGGGCAGAGTAGACAATGTTCATTGCCACAGGCAGGCCCAGTGCCTTCTCAGACTGAGCATGATGGGGCTACGCCATTCGACAAACACCCTTGAGTTCTATCTAGGGGAAACAGGGAGCTTTTTACCTGAATGTTCCAAGGCTACAAATGTGAAGCTAAAATACTTTGTGCAACTAATTCAGATGGATAGCCAACAGATCAACAGGGACTTCTGGGAAGTCCACAGTACTATCCACTTGCTCTTTACCAGTTCTGCACCTTGAATTAAACCAGCCATTCATCCTGTGACAAAAGGTCTCTAGAAGAATGATGATAGCATTCTGTTCTTAAACACAGACCAAGGCCCTCTCTTAAAAGTCCCTACTTCTGCTGACTTGAAATGTGAGTTGACAAATGGAACCTCACATTGTGACCTTCTGATAGTGTATGCATGCAGGTATTACCTGCGGCCAGGGTCTTGCTAGGTAGCCCACATTAACTATGAACTCCACACTCTCCTGACCCAGCCTTCTAGGCGGTGCCACTACATGGGGCTTTTGCCAGATTATTTTTCAAGTATTCTAGAGAATCTTAGGACCCGTTCTTTCCTTGATTGGCTCATTATACCCTTCCTGCCATCCTTTGGGAAGCTCAGCTTTTAGTCATTTAGTTTTCGTGTGTTTGTTTCTTGTTTTCAAGACAAAATTTTCCTGTGTAGCCCTGGCTGTCCTCTGTAGACCAGGCTGGCCTCAAACTCACAGAGATCCATCTGCCTCTGCCTCCTGGGTGCTGGGATTAAAGGCGTGTGCCACCATCCGGCTTGTCATTTAGACTTTCACAAATCTGATTGATGAAGTTTATTTTCTATCTCTCAATTACTTTTCTTGAAAAGAAGCCTGGGCAGAGGCCAACAGTGGAGAAAAGGGATGTCACCAGGCCAGGATCTAGGAATGATCAGCTCCTTATGGTTTTTAGGGCAAAAGTGCCAAGATCTTTAAGGAGCCTGGATACCAGAAGAGCAGTCAAATGTTTTTCTTAAACAGGCCAGTCAGATTTCTGATTGCATAGAGTTGTGGTTCTCAACCTTCCTAATGCTGCGATCCTTCATGTTGTGGGGACTCCAAACCATTATTTTCATGCTACTTTATAACTATAATTTTGTTACTGTTTATGAACTGTAATGTAAATATCTGTGTTTTCTGATGGTCTTAGGCCACTTCCACAAGAAAGCCATTTGATCCACAGGGGTCGTGACCCACAGGTAGAGAAACACTGAACTAGTGGGAGGTGAAAAAGTTGGTATATGGACAGAGCACTGGCCACGCATGCAGGGGGCTTTAAGGTAGATTAGTGCACAACAGAAACAAGCAAAACAACAAACTCGGTTTGGCATACACCTGAAGCATAGAAAGAAGAATCACGGTGAGTTGTCTAGGGGAGTCACAGGCTAGGCTGAGTGTTAGAGTGTGCTTCCCTAAGACCATCAATTAGAAGAAGTGGGTAGGGGGAAGCCAAGTTGGAAAGAGAACATATCACAATCTTTACTTCTAAAGAAAGGGCCGCTCTCACTGCGCGCCCAGGGCAGCAAGCCTGTGAGGGTAGCACGCGTCTGCAGGATCGCGCTCTACCAAGCGGCGGCGAGTCGGCCATCGGTTTCGAGCTACTACAGCCGGACAGTGTCCCCTCCTCCAGTCCTGGGGTCCGAGTAGGAGCCCCCGTTGTTGCTGCGGTGGCAGGAAGTCTCGGTGAACTACAAATCGAGGCATGCTGGGAACATTCCCTGCTCCTCCCAGGAAATGTCCTTTGTCCAGCCCCAC
The DNA here is from genome assembly GCA_902729485.2 of Mus minutoides. NCBI lineage: Eukaryota > Metazoa > Chordata > Mammalia > Rodentia > Muridae > Mus > Mus minutoides. The sequence continues at coordinate 2,742 of CACVCL010030198.1, forward strand.
AGGAAGCCCCAGCGAGGAGGTAGTGGGCAGACAGCCCGAGTGCCAGCCCGCGGCCGCATAGCCTCCGCACCGGGCGCCAGGATTGGGCGGTGCGCTCAGAGCTGCCCGGCGCATCACAGGTAGGAGCGCTGCTGCGGCTGGGCGCGCCGGCTTCGCGGATGGGGAGCTGGGAACCTGAGCTGATCATCTCGGGGCTGGGAAGTGTGCTGTGGCTGAGCTGCCGCGCGAAGCTGTCCTTCGCACACTGGACTGTGGTCCGCCACCCCGTGGGCTCAGGAACCAAGGACAGATGGGGACCTATCGTGTCCTATAGCTGGGTTGAGCTCCCTTTGGTTTCTGTGGCGAGGGGAGGGGAGGAGGAGGCTGAGACTGCGCTGCCAGAGCAAGTCGGACCGTCCCACAGACCACCGAAGGGGGCATCAGAGACCCTGGGAGACCAAGCCCAGGGAGGAGCTTGCGAGACAAGCAGAAGGTGAAAGGCTTTGTGTGCAGGAGTGCATCGGCTTAGATCGTGATCCCTTTGCCTGCTAAGTCAGTGTCCTCAGCCCCACTGTGAGAAAGGGGATGAAGGCGGGGACTTTGCGAAGGGCAGCAGGTTCATTTTGGCCCTTGTGAACAGTGTGTCTGTTCCCTGCTCCTCCCATCTGTCTGCCCCCCATCTGTCTGCCCGACTCGGATTGCGGCTTGGGGGGGCTGCAATCGGACTTGGAGAAAGGTACAATGAGGATCTGTGAATGGAAGGCTGAGCTAGCCAGCCGCTCGTGGCTCAGGAGGGGTCGTTGTCTGGTTTTGCTAGAATACCCTGCCACAAATATCCACGTTGGCTAATCATGGGCAGGCGGTGGACAGAGCTGGAACCTGCGGCTTATTGAGTCTCAGATGGCCTGGGGTGAGGCATATGTTAGCATGAGGGATGGTGAAGAGGAACAGTGAGACAGAGACCCTGGATGTACCTACAGCCAGAGCACACAATAGCAGGTCTCTAGAATGGGACTTTAAGACTTCCTCTGGGACTTCCTATGATTTAACCGTTTTTTTTTTCCTTAACCACGCCCCCATCCCCCACCCCCCGCGGCGTCCCCCACCCCGGCAGTGAATCAGCCACCCCCCACATAAGTATGAGGCATAATTTAATTTAGTGCTGTAATCCTGCCTGTTGAGTCAGGCTCCGTCGGCAGTCAGCATTCCCATATAGTGGGTCTCTTCCCAAGAGACCTTTGTGGTAAATGCGGCAACAGCTAGCGAGTTCGTGGTCTTTGTGAGCTGCTATGGACAAATGGGCAAGTTTGAACACAGCTGGAGTGTGACTCCCATAAGAGAATTAATTCACCTGCCTCTGATGCCTTTCTCCTCTTGCATGTGTATAAAAGTGTGCATCCCTTCTCTTAAGGAAACATATGGTGATTGCTTAATGTATAGTGTACTTTAAAACCAAAGGAATGCCTCTTGAGTAGGTAGGCGGATTATCTAAGACGCATGGGGGAAAAGGATGCTCTGGATAATGGCTTGTAGGGGGCAGAAGGCTTTCACTGGCACTGTTAGTTAGATAAGACATGTGAACTAAGTTGGAATGAACTAACTGGAATTAATTGTTCAGGCAGCCAGTGTTAGGATAAAATGAAGAAAGAGTGTCTGCATTGGAAAAAGTCCCCAGTTGCACACACTGGCTGTGCTTGCAGGAGGTAGGTAGGATCTTTAGGGGAGAAATTGACAGCCCAAGAGACAATGACATGACCTGAGATTGAACCAAGACCATACAGTGAAAGTCAGGCTGCCTTCCAGGTCACTCAGGAGAAAAAAAAAAACCATGATGGCATTCAAAACCTACTGGAATTAAGGAGTGAATGACAAGAAGTCAGAAAACTCAAAGGGCGCAGCTAAATTGAAGGGACCTGGGTGACCTCACTGGAGGCTGTATGTCTGAGGCTGATGGATTTGCATAGCATTTCCCTCTCCTCCTGCCAAGAGCTGTTTGGATTTCTCCAGAATCTACTTACTTGTCTGCCTAATTTTCAGAGTCCTGGGAAAGGAAGGAGAAATTGTAGAAGTTGGTTCCAAGGAGGACACAGTAAGACAAGCACAGGGCTTGTCTGCTTCCCAAGGGACAACATGGAAAGCCACAGCAGCATGCCGGAGTCCAGGTCGCAGCCCTGTGTGGGTGCCCCGAGTGCCATTTGAAACATTCTGAGTTATTGCTTTTCCTTTCTTCTCTGCGTCTTGGCGGGTTTCTGAGTGTACCACATGCTATTTAGGGCTAATGTAATTGGCAAAGGTTAATAACTTAATTTGGCATTGAGAGTTCTGCAGGTAGCCAGTGCCTGCCGACTTCGCCATTGTATCTCCATTCTCTACTGGTCCTTGCACCAAACAGCTTTCATCCCAAGATGCAACACATGTTCTTGAGCATTGGTTATTCAGGTCAAACCACACCCCTGTAAGTTTCCCATGCTGCCTCTCATTTTTGTCCCAATCCCTAACTCCCTCATAGGAACCTTTCAAGAATTTCTAGTGGGACTGGAGAGATGGCTCAGTGGTTAAGAGCACTGACTGCTCTTCTAGAGGTCCTGAGTTCAATTCCCAGCAACTACATGGTGGCTCACAACCATCTGTAATGGGAGCTGATGCCCCCTTCTGGTGTGTCTGAAGACAGCAACAGTGTGCTCATATTTGTAAAATAAATAAAGAATTCTTAAAAAAAAATTCCTAGTTACTTTCAAGCTTTTCCTCATGGTATTTTGAATTTTGGTCACACCTCTCCCTGTCTGTTATGAGAGCTCACTCATCTTGTTCCCCTTAAAACTATAAACTCCTTGAGGACAATAACTTGTTCTGCCTGATGTTCATAACTAGCAGGCGCACAAAGGATGTTTAATTGGAAGTTTGTAAATAAATGAAAGCAATTCGATAACATATACATCCTGTATTTACTTATAGATTAGGTCTAATGTAGCCCAGGCTAGCTCCCAACTCATTGTGTAGCCAAGGATGACTGAAAGGCTCTATGGCTCCCATCCTTCTTGCCTCTGTCTCTTGAATGCTGGGATTAGAAGTGTACTTCAGGACACCTCATTTTATGCCTTACTGGAGATGCAACCTGGGTGTAGTGCCAGCTTGGCAAACATTTCACCAACTGAGCCATGTCTCCAGTCCACATACAGCTTTTTTTATCTCTTACTTGGTTTCTATAGTAAAGCTTTGGAGACGTTTTCTTTTTCTTTTTTTTCTTTTTTCCCCACATTTTTTTTTATTAGATATTTTCTTCATTTACATCTCAAGTGCTATCCCATGGAGACTTTTTCATAGGCTTGTGAGGACTCATTGAGACAGGGAAAATAAAACCTGTTTCGTGGCACACTGAAACCTTTCCTCTCTCCTGGCTTAAGGGGGTCTAATAGTGTTTGCCACCGTGTCTCGTAGAAGATGTTCATGAGCACCGTGTCATTGGGTTTCTTTGCCAACATGAATGTTTTTAGACTCTAGCAACATAGAGAATGGATTAAAGCATGTACATAGACAGGTATTTTTATAAGTCTACATGGGAGAAGGTAATTTTTGTTCTCAGTTGTTAAAGTGTTTAAGTCTTGCTCTTTGCAACTGAGTCAGACATTGAACATGCCTGTTCCCTCTTACAGCCTAAGCTGTCTGTTAGGGTCAAAGTATACCACATAAAAGTGCTCAAACTTTACTTCCTTCCAATTTAGCATTTTTTTCATTGACAAATAATTGAGTTTTTTTTTTTTTTTTTACTTGCTTTTCATGTGATTTATAGCAGTCACTGCTTACTGGATACATCATTGAATATATCAATGATTGCACTAGGAAATTTGGGGCAAATACATGCCTTAGTTGGTACAGTGCTTCCTTTGCAGGCACAAGGTCATGAATTTGATCCCCAGAAAGCATGTTTAAACAAACAAACAAACAAACCAAAACCAAAAATCGGACAGGAGAAATGGCTCAGTGGTTAAGAGCACTTAACCTCTTTCAGAGGTCCTGAGTTCAATTCCCAGCAACCACATGGTGGCTCACAATCATCTGCAATGGGATCTGATGCCCCCTTCTGGTGTGTCTGAAGAGAGTGACAGTGTACTCATATACATACATAAATAAATCTTTAAAAACAAACAAATGAACAAAATACCAGGCATGGTGGCATGTGCATGTAATCTCAGCCCTGGGGAAATAGAGACAGGAGAATCCGAGAAGCCAGCCAGACTAGCATACTTGATAAATTCCTGCTGAGAGATCTGGCTGATAAAAAGGTGGGCAGCACCTGAGTAATGACAACCAAGACTGTCCTATGGCCTCCATAGTCATGTGTATGCATGTGAGCCTGTATGTGTCTACCTGTATGTGTGCACCTTTGTGTGTGCACCTGTGTGTCTACCTGTATGTGTGCACCTGTGTGTTTCTACCTGTGTGTTTCTACCTGTATGTGTGCACCTGTGTATGTGCACCTGTGTGTGTGCTCCTGTGTGTGTGTGTGAACCTGTGTGTGTTTACCTGTGTGTGTCTACCTGTATGTGTGCACCTGTGTATGTGCACCTGTGTGTGTGCTCCTGTGTGTGTGCACCTGTGTATGTGCTCCTGTGTGTGTGCACCTGTGTATGTGCTCCTGTGTGTGTGCACCTGTGTATGTGCACCTGTGTGTGTGCTCCTGTGTGTGTGCTCCTGTGTGTGTGCACCTGTGTGTGTGCTCCTGTGTGTGTGCACCTGTGTATGTGCACCTGTGTGTGCTCCTGTGTGTGTGCTCCTCTGTATGTGTAACCATGAACATACACAGAATAAACTAGACCGTTTACTTGGGTTGCCTTGTTTCATCTGATAACATTATCTCCATTCTAAAAATGAGGAAACCAGAGGTCATAGAGAAGTTAAGAAACTTGCCTGGAGCCCCAGATTCTGAACTGGAGATGCATTGGAATGTAGCTCTGTGGTCCACAGCTTTGAGAACTGCTTTTCATGGGAGGGAATTGCCAGGTGGCTGCCTTTTCTGCCTCCACAGCCCTCCACATTTGCAGGTTGCCTGCCAGGAATATTGATGGGCTTCTAAAAGCATCCTACCGGTTCTCATTCCAAGAAGCACAGGTTTTTTATTAAAAAAAATAACAAACCACATTTTTTCATGCTTTTAATTTCCTATGGCTATCAGTTAGGAAGATCAAATTTAGAATCCATAGTGCCTTTTGGGCACAGAAACGTGCCCAGAATTCTTCTTCTTTGTTTTCTACTTTCTTCCAGCCTGTCTGAATTTGTTTTCTATCCTTTCCAGGCTAACTCTCTTATCTTCTGGGTAGGATGGCTTGATCAACTCAGGCCATCCTTAGGCTGTCCATCAGCTCCTGCACTGCCTGAGATGCCTGGGTTCCGCTGACATCTTCATGAAAACTTAACAGAGCATATAACAGGGACTGTGTGTCCAGAACACAGCATGGCATGTGGTGAACTTTCAGAACTCTGGTCATCACAAATTATTAGGCATGGGTAAAATGCAAATATGGAGGTGTGAAACATGTTCATGTCACCAGTTGGCCTCTGGTATAGAAGGACGAGCAGAAAGAAGTTGATTTTCTTGGTTACTGTTCGGGTTTATTTTAATGGGACTGTCAATTCCAGCTGAGAGGATGTCGGGCAGAGCTGTGGCAGGCTATTTTGTGTGTTTGTGCAACATGAATGATGTGGAAGTTAATGATTTCAGGTGGTGTGGGTGGGACCCCTGCTTCAGCTGGTGTGTCCACCCTCACTAGATCTAGGAAAGGCCCTTTTACTGTACAGCTAAGAAAACTCTAGGGGTTGCTTGGGTGCCAGCAGGGTGGGAAATAGAAAAGAGAAGGTCAGGGGTGAAGAAACACCTCTGATAATATCCCAGTGAGAGTGGGAAGAGTCGCACTGTGGGATGGGTTTGGGCTTTACTTCAGCAAGTAGGGATGGTGGAGCAGTCTGTCCTCCTTGGGTGGGCCTGGCTGTCAGCTGCCATGAGAAACTGTCTTCTGGCAGGCAGCTCATGGGATAGCTGTGCCTAACTGCATAGCAGGTCAGATTCTGTGCATTCACAGGCTAGGGGTGGCCTTTCTTCAAGGAGGTGTATTACATGTGTGTGGCCTACTGATACCTTGGGTAGGATCCAGCCATAAAGTACAAGGCAGCAACCCTTCCTCCTGGGCTTCTTTCTAAGAAATGTCTCACTTCCGATTCAGGGCCATGTGCTGTCACATATGTGGCTAGCACACTTTGCTTGATGCGTGAAGAGAGACATTACTGGAAAGTACCTCCTTCCCAGACATTGTTTTGTTTTTCTCTTATACTTGGGAACCTTGGTTTAAAAAAAAAAATCACATTTTCCTCCTGGGCCTTTTTTTGTGACCCTTCAGTAGATATTCATAAAGATTTCTGACAGTGGAAGGCGCTTTTGAAAACTGGATAGATTATTGAAGTCTGTCAATGCAATTTTTCTCACTTTCAGGCTTTTGGAACCCTACCTGACACAACAGAGCTTGTTTCTAGACTGCCTGTCTCTTAACCTCTCAATTTCCCACACATTTTTAATGTTTCTATTTTGCACATTTAATAAAGTTTTTATAATATCTAAATGTTTTATGTTGCTGTCTCCAAAATAAAGTTGAAATTTATTTAAAAAAAAAAAGAAAAAAAGAAAACTGGATAGAAACATAAATCCATTAGACATGATCTCTAGTGACCCAGAGCCTAGAAAAATGGTAGCTTATAGTGTGTCTAAGACATAGTTATTGATCAAATATTTATTGAACACATTATGTTTCAAACATTTGAAATATTATTTTGAAATCTATTAAAATATTTTAAATATTACATTTTGATTCTTGCCTAGTATGATGGTACTACCAACTTTTTACAAGGCAATGTGGGAAAGAACAAATGTTTATATACTGTCTGATCTAGGAAATAATCATACAGCAACCATACATAATTTCTTAAAAATACACATTTTTAAAGTTTATTGTTTTTTTTTTTTTTAGGTTTTTATCCTAAATTCCCTCAGCAGGATTTATCACTGCTGAGGGATTACCAAAAAGGCCGAGGAGGAAAATGTGATTTTTCTTTCTTTTTTAACCAAGGTTCCCAAGTATGATGGAAAAACAAAATAGTCAACAACTGGAAAGGAGAGAATTTCAGGTTTTCGGTTCACGGGAGAGTTGAGCAGAAGGAACAGTCTCCGTGAGCCTCCGCCCCCCCCCCCCCCCCCTCTTTCACAGCCTCCCCATTCTCAACATCCTGTACCAGCATGATACATTTGTTACACTTGAGAAGCCACAAGGGATGCTGGAAAACGTAGTCCTTTGTTGAAGCGGTAGTTCTGGGTTCACTGAAGAAAGGGTCCTCTGGTCAAGCGTGTGGGAGGGCAGTCATAATCAGCTGCAATGGATGATGACTGTCTGTTGCCAACCTGCATTCCTATAGAGACTTGGAAAATAATCAGAGAATTGTAAGCATTTGATTTAGTTACAGAGTTAAAACTGAGAGAATTTCTGGGACCTTTGAGTGATCTGGAGGACCGGAGGCCAGGAAGACCGAGTGGGCCAGTGAGAGAAAGTGGGCTTAGAGTCGGATTTCCGGTGACTGTGACTGGTCCCATTGCCAGGACTGTTGCACCGAAATGCGGAGCTGAAGTAGCAGGGAGCAACACAGCATCCAAGGAAGGAACAAAGCAAAGAGGAGAGAAATATAAAAAATTTTATCTGGTCTGGGGTGAAAGAGATGATAGTCCTTTTTAGCTATAGTTTCTCCATAGTGTCTAAAAGATCCTTTTCCAGATGTATCAGGGGCAAATAGAGCTGTTGTAAGGTGAGTTTTGGAAGAGCTCACCTGAGACATTTTGTTTGGGTATAGGGTAAAGTTCCAAAAGTAAATCATTTAAAAGGCAGCGTAAAAACCCACGGGTGAGGGAAATGAGAGGGAAAGCTGTGAGGAGCCACGGGTGAGGGTAATGAGAGGGAAAGCTGTGAGGAGCCGGGATAGTAGGGAACCAGGAGCCCGAACATAGGAGGAGGCTTGGGGTTGACTTTTTCATGGTCCCTGTCTCTAGGCTCCATCTCAAACCAGTTAGGGTTTGTTGGTGTGGAAGCCACATTGTTTGTGGAGAGGAAGCAAGTCTCATCCCAGCAGTCAGGTCTAGGTCTTTTTCATCTTGGAGCACTGCAGCAGGCAAGCCGTCCAGCTGGTCCTGAAGGACGTTAGGCTGGTTTGAGCTGGTGAGACTGAGATCGGTGGAAAGGAGGTTTCAGTCCAGGAGGTTCTGAGTCCTCCAAACAACGCACAGGGTGGCAGGAAGAGAGATAACGTGCATGGCCCAGGGCACAGTAGTCCCCTTGTCAAGGTCACCACGACTGCCTTTTAGGGGGTTGGGGATGTCTGTATCTCTGTAACTGCTTGAAGGCTGACAGAACTGTGAAGAGGAAGAGCACTTAGAGTTTCTCAGAAGAGGGTCCATCTAAGAAGCCATGGTAAAATTTAATAGTCCAGCAAAGATCAGAACGTAAGTCAGAAGATATAACTGTGCGACTTTGTGGGAGACATTAAGAAGCAAAGTTACACGAGGAACGCTTTTATATCAAGATTAACAGGAGTTAAACGCAATTATACAACTGGTTGGACCATGTACCAGAGTTCCATAGGAGGAAAAGGTCCCTGTAATCAGCTGTTGTTACATTGGACTCCTGCATAAAGAATGCATCTTGGAAGCCCTGTAAAAGGAGTTCAAGCCAGCATCCAAGGAGTGGATGTGAACAGAATGTGTCTGAGAGATGTTCCTTGCTTTTACATATGATGAACTTTGTATTTGTGTTTTAAATATTAACAATACCAGCTATTATTGAATGAACAAAAACAGTAACTTAACTTAAATGACCATCTCTAGTATTTGAAAACATGACAATACATATTTTTCTTAACATCAAATTGCTATACCTATATTCCAAGAGACAATTTAATTGTAACTTGTATTTCCCCCAAAGAAATGATTTTGAATTTCCAATGTAAACATCCTCCCAGAGACAGTGACTACCTTGTTTTTCTGTAGTAGGCTCTTCTTTAGAACACTCCTGACCATCCTCAGCTACTACTCTAGTCCGTGACAGCCATGTCAGAAAATGAAAACTACTCAAAGTTTTCTAAAATTAACCCTGTTATACCAGAACTGTTTAAAATCTCTAACTTCTCATCCCATACACTCAGCCAACAGATGAAACATGAAAGCAGCTGGTCATGTCAGATCTGTAATAAATAATTTACATCACAGACTGAATTAACAAAGCGGGCTGAAGCCAGCTCTTTACTCCTTCTGCCAATGGATGGATCTCTAGGACACTGCATACTGACAGCAATAAGCATATTTTTTCTTAACATGATTCTATTTTAAAAATAGGTTGGTTTGTTGTGAAGCAAGATAACAAAACTAAGCAAGCCTTAACAAATACTGGCTTTTGGAATTTCTTAGAAAACATCTACAAACTTCACTGTCAAGGCCTTGTGGGCTTCAAGTGGTGGGCTCTGGCCCCCGGTACAGACTAGATGATATTCTCAAAGCACCACAGCTGAACCCAGGTTGAAGAGAATCGCCTTGATCTAAGTTAGTGGTTCTCAACCCGTGGGTCCCAACACCACAGGGACTGCATAGCAGATATTTACCTTACAATTCATGACAGTAGCAAAATAACATTTATGAAGTAGCAATAAAATAATCTTATGATGGGGGGGTCACTGCAACATGAAAAAACTGTTTAAAGGGTCACAGCATTAGAAAGGTTGAGAACCACTGCTGTAAGTCATCTTGTGAAGGATCTAAAAGCTTGGACTATCATTTAATAGAATCATTTGTTGACTCTACAGATAGAAAACCTACTGTCAAAGACACCTCTAGAATATTCCGCATTACTTTCCCAAGCTGTGAGTTTGATGACAGAGTATCTGGTATCGTCCTCTAAATGAGGGAACATGGGTGGTTAGAGTATAGACCCTGGAATTAGCTTCTGTTCAGAGGAAGAATTGAATGCTAGGGTAAGGGGCCATGGCCAACTGCACTAGTTGCATGCCAGTCAGATGGTAGGCTTAGGAACAAAGTTCTTCTGTTCACAGCATCCTTGTAAATCAGTGAGGAGATATTGAGGGTAGAACGATTGTTACATGCCTCTCTGTGGTTTGAGACATTTCATATGTGGTGCAGACTCTGAGACCCTGATCCTTTTACAACATTACACCGTAGTATATTGCACATAATAATGTAACCACATGTTACATTATGAAGAGGAAGCTATAGAGCAATGATAAATGTAAAGAAAGGGAGGCTTGGTCTGACCTTAGGCTGGACCAAGTTCCTTTCCTGCCAGGGGCATCATCCACATGTACCGATGGCCTAAATGCCCACAGAGGAAGATGGGATGGGACTCCTTTTGGGGTGAAAATGGCTTCTGTAGTCCATACAAGAAGCTGGGAAATGTCTTCTCTCAGCAGAAAGCTATCCTGGTGTCTGCCTCAGCAATGGTGTAGTTATGGGAGCATTCCAGCCCTTGGGTTATTTTTATGTGGAGCTGGGTACTAAACCAAGGTCCCTGTGTTTGTGGTGCAAGGATGTTATTGGTGGAACCATCTCCTCAGACCTATTGTTGGGTAGTAAGATTGATTACTCTGTGTATTTTGGGTGGTAGTCCTTTATCAGATACATTTTTGCAAATATTTTCTCCAAGTCTATGCTTATCTTATTGTTTTGCTATATCTGTACCTGTGTCAATATTTATGTCTGAACATTTACCATCTGTTTTCTTCTCTGGGTGTGTGCATGTGACAGATACAAAACTTGCTTTATCCTGGAAACAGGAGACAAAACCATGAGCCAGTCTTGAAGAAATACCTGTCTTGTGCTTATTTTTGATTTTTTTTTTTAAATGAGGGTCTGGAAGGATGACTTAGTAATTAAGAATACTTAGTATTCTTGCAGAGGGCTCAAATTCAATTCATGTTAGCTCACAGTGTGATTGCTGCTCCCAGGTTTCCAGTATCCTCTTTTGGTCTGAGAGGGTATCATGCAAGTGCATGGTGCACACATATACATGCAGGCAACATGGTCAGACACAGCTGAAGAAAAAGAAGGAGGAGGAGTGGGAGGAGGAGGAGGAAGAGGGGGGAGGAAGAGGAAGAGGAGGAGGAGGAGGGTGGCCCATGCATTATAAACAGCTGATGGATGACTATAGGAAACTTGTATTTCCATCTCCCTACTTCCCAATAGGCACTTGGTTTTATTGATTGAGTTAGTGGTTTGTTGGCTATTTCTGGTCACCACTTCCTATGCCCTGTAATCATTTCACACTTCTTTAAGAGTGTGTGGCTGATGCCCCAACCACCACTAACATCAACATTGGTGAGAATCAGAACCTCTATATCACTGCAGGCACCTCTGGCATTAGAACTTAACTCTAGACCCTTAGGAAAGGGATTTTCATGGTTGACAATTTGATGCAAGAAATTAGGAGATCTATAGGAAAGCAAAACACCTATCAGAGAATCACTTCCCTTCACATAGAAACTCTAAACACTACATGCAGGTGCTTCTTGGTGTTTGCACGGTGCCTTCCCTCCTCCTCGTCCAGCGTCTTCTTTACTCTCATTATTATCCTGGAAAGGTTGGGTTTTGGTCTTTTCTGGTCCATTTTCAAATTTCTGCTATTTTTGTCCTATCCATCATCAGCGAGAGAGAAGCAGCTGCCGAGAGGGAACTGGAGGGCTTTCCACGGGGGGCACCAACACACTGGGGAACTGGGGGGTTTCCACTGGGGGCACCAACACACTGGGGAACTGGGGGGCTTTCCATGAGGGGCACCAACACACTGGGGAACTGGGGGGCTTTCCACGAGGGGCACCAACACACTGGGGAACTGGGGGGCTTTCCACGAGGGGCACCAACACACTGGGGAACTGGGGGGCTTTCCATGAGGGGCACCAACACACTGGGGAACTGGGGGGCTTTCCATGAGGGGCACCAACACACTGGGGACTGGGGGGCTTTCCACGAGGGGCACCAACACACTGGGGAACTGGGGGGCTTTCCACGAGGGGCACCAACACACTGGGGAACTGGGGGGATTTCCATGAGGGGCACCAACACACTGGGGAACTGGGGGGCTTTCCATGAGGGGCACCAACACACTGGATGGCTTTCATTTTCCTTCCTTTCTCTTCTATTTCTATCTCTCTTCTTCCTTCCTTCCTTCCTTCCTTCCTTCCTTCCTTCCTTCCTTCCCTCCCTCCCTCCATCCCTTCCTCCCTCCCTTCCTCCTTTGCTTCCTTCTTCCTTCTTTCCTTGTTTTCCCCCTTTAGCACAGTGAGAATAGAGGAAGTATCTATGCTGGGCCATCTGATATAAGCAGAAGGTGACAATTCTCGACTATGTGGCACAGACTTCCTTTTTGAGACAATTCTGTCAGTGTCTGAAGTTAACTACCATTCTGTCATGACTGCCTCCGTAGTAGGGAGTTGGTTGTGCTTGGCTCCTGGTGCTAATGGGTTATTGGATCTGGTTGAGAGTGGCAAGTTAGCTGGGCATAGTGACACGTCTTGATTTATCAGCACTGGGGAGGCAGAAGCAGGCAGATCTCTGTGAGGGTGAGGTCAGCATGGTCTACAGACAGACAGAGTGATTCCAGGACAGCCAGGGCTACAGAGTGAGAGTCTGTCTCTGAAAACAAACAAATAAACAAACAAGCAAACAAATGTGCTTGTTTTGAAAAAACAAAACAAAACAAAAACCCCAAAACAAGTTGTTTTCATGATTCCATTTGACTTGATATGATCTTGGTCAGGTCTCTGGATTTCATAGTTTTTTCCTTTTGAAGCAGAGGTAATGAAATGATTACACAGAATTTTATGTTTCAAGAAACATTTGAGAAATCATGTGGGAGAATCACCAAAGTGAATAATCCCCAACTTTTACCCAAAGAATTACAGCTTGTTGAGAGGTGGCAGGGAAAGGGAGAGCCAGAGGTAGGTATGAATCAATATGTATTTACTATACACACGTTCACATAGATTTGTTTTGTTTTGTAGTGACATTGAGGATCAACACCTCCCCTCCCCCCTCAGTGTCCTTTACTTGGTAGGCAAGTATTCTACCATTGAACTACATTCCTAGTCAGTTATAAATATGCCCATAATTACGAACCAATGTTAGGTAGAATAAGATGAGGGAAGCTACCTCAGAAAGCTGGGTCTATTCTGTTAAGCTAGCATAATATAGAAATTTGCAGCCATGCTGTTCTAGGAACATTAAACATGTTTTCCCCATTTGTACACTGGCAACACATTACTAAATAAGTGAGGTCTTATCTGTGTGAGTTTTGTTACAGAAATAATAAAGTATTCCCTAAGTAAAGCAAGATTCAATCATAGTGAAATAAAAATGAACGAGATAATTCTGTGTGATCCATTAACAGTAATTCTATAGATTAAGTTAACTTTCTTTCCCCTATTTTATAAATGAAACAAATGGAGGCTCAGAGGGCTCCAGCAGGGCTGGCTGGGGATGTGGCTTGGTGGTAGAATACTTGCCTACCAACCTGCCCCAGGTTAACATCAGAGGCTAGGTTTTCTGGAGGATAGGCTCCCGAGGGCTGAGCTCTGACCACTACATGTGGGAAGAAAACAGGAGACATGTCTTCTGTGTTCTGGAAAGGATGTCATGAGCCAACACAGTAAGTAACTTTCGTGGGATTCTAGGCATGATCTCAATCACTGAGCACTTAGAGTCTGTGCCTCTCTGCTAGTGCCATTTAGGGGTTCCTGAACAGGAGAACAAGCAGCAGCCAGTGTGTTTTAAGATATAGATTCTACAGTGACTTGTCGGTGGGTCTATTTATGTGTGTCCAGTGCAGTGATGTTAGCACCAGAAAAGAGGAGAATGCCAAGTTAGCTCACACCTGAACACCCAGGCTCCTGAGGAACAAGGGTGTGTGGTGGGGATGCTAGCTGTGACCCTGTGCCTTGGTGACCTTGTGCCTTGGTGACCTTGTGCCTTGATAATGTCCCTTCATTTCCCAGTGAGTGGTCTGCGAAGTTTGTTTTTGGAAAGAAAACAAATGATGCTTTAGGAAGAAGTGCAGTAAAGTTTGCTGACTGGCTTTAGGCAAATGATACTGCAGGATTAGGAAGCACCTAGCCTCCTTTTTAATGAGAAGCGTTTATAGTTTGAATGGAAATAATGACTTTAATTTTTTTGAATTGGGCTGTTTATGTAGTTTAGTGTTGGGGCACTTGACTAGCACAATGAAGCCCTAGATTCAATCGCCAGCATTGAGGGGGATAAAGATAACTGAAGATGGCATAGCCAGAACTGTCCACATATCTACAGTCTCTATAGTCATAATCCAACCCCCACTTCTCCTTCACACAATACACAAAAGACTTAGGGTTATTCAGTGTTGGCCACAATATTTCTTTAAGTCATTGCTAATTCAAACAACTTAAAAAAGTCAACAAAATGTTTTGTTTCTTGAGTGAAAACTATAGACAATCCAAAACCTGGTTTCTTGGAGTCCATCTTAGAGAATCAGATGAACCTTTTAAGATGATTTTTTTTTTTTTAGTTTTGAAGAGGCAAGCGAATCATAATTATAATAGGAATGTAACAATAGAAGTTGGCTGAAGTCTGGAAGGGAACATGAAAAAGAGAAAAGGAAGATGTTGCCCACAAAGTGTGGTTAGTGTAGCTAGAGCACCAAACCATGAAGATGACAGAGGGGGTCAGATGCAGAGGAGAGTGTGAAAGAACCAGGTGACTCTGGATGGCTGTCTCAGTGCTCTGCCCACGCACTACTTTTGTGTGTTCAAAGAACTTTGTTGGGCCTCATTTTCCTCCCTGGGAAATAATGTCTCTCTGTCTCTGTCTCTCTGACTCTCTGTCTCTCTCTGTCTCTCAAGCATTTACAATGTGGCAGACTTTCTCATTAACAAGTATAGTCTCTTCAGCAAAATGTCACTGTAGTCACTGGCCTGTGCCACCCAGCTTACTTCTTTGGCGCCTCCCAGATAGGGAGAGTGACACTATTAAAACAGAAGAAAAGAGATACAGTGATTCTGAATCTGAGGAACTGTTCATTGTAGATTAGATGACCTGGATTCCTGATCTAGATGCATCTTCCAGTTTATGGCCTCATGCCTTGGAGGGTTTTGTGTCATTCTGATAAGCCCCCTCTGGATGGAGAGACTGTTCAGTTAAGAGCTTTGACTTACAGGTCTTGCAGAAGACTCACCTGCCAGCATTGGATGACTTACAGCTGCCTGTAAGTTTAGCTTTAGGGAATCCACTTTCTTTCTCTGGATTCTGTGGGTACCTGTACAAGCCATGCACACACACACACACACACACACACACACACACACACACACGTATATAATTAAAGAATAATACAAATAAATATTAAAGCAAGAATCTCCCTCTTGACCATGTATTCCAGGATCTCATTTGTAGGTAGATGATTTTAGGAATGGGTTGGTGACTTTGGCAAGACTTTAAATCTTTTTCCTACGACAGGGATGGAGATGACCTAACAAAGGATCCATGTACCGGGCAGATTATGAGTTGATTAATGTTATTTGACTCATTATCTTATCAAGCAGCTAACAGAATCTACAAATTCCAGGGCCAAATATGTAAATTAGGTATATCCCAGAAAGTTAGTATATTAGGGTCTCAGAGAACAGCTTTCTTCTCCAAGGGCACCTGTCTCACCACGGAATAGGAAGTGAAAAGCAGGCACATTAGTGTGCTGAAAGGTACAGATTGCTAGTGTCATTAGCCAAGTACACTGGCTACCTGGGGTGGGGGAGCAAGTGTGATTGGAGCAAACGTTGGTATGGCAGGGATTTAGGCTCCTGCCAGCCACTCAGTTATGTGTTCATGGACAATGTTTGGGCTGATTACACTTCTTTAACCCTTTCTCTATTCCAGTTGAAGCTACTGATACATTTGTCTGTTACCACCTGGATGTAGATTAGCTGCTATTATTTTCAACCAAATATCTTAGCAAACAATGCTAAAATTGTTTCCCCCTTTCTTCAAACTGCTTTGGCCCATTTCTTAAGTATTTTAACGATAAGATGCTTTCTGATGGGTCTTCAGTCCCTTCCTGCCTGCTTCAATGTTCCCTGAGCCTTGGGGCCTGGGGCTTGACACACTAATCTATTGCGTTAACTGCTGCCTGCTGCAGAGAGAAGTTTCTCTGGTGAAGGTTGACAGCAGCACTGAGCTATGGGTAAAAGCGGGTTTTCTATGTAACAAATACACACTTTTTTTTTCCCCTTAAGATATTCTTTCCTGGGGCTGGTGAGATGGCTCAACAGCACCCGACTGCTCTTCCAAAGGTGATGAGTTCAAATCCCAGCAACCACATGGTGGCTTACAACCACCCGTAATGAGATCTGATGCCCTCCTCTGGTGCGTCTGAAGTCAGCTACAGCGTACTTATGGAGAAGAGTGGAATAATGAACTTAGATGTACAACATTTTAGCAGTGGCTGATATATGGCCTTTCCTGTTTCATATGCACCCATCTAAGCCTCCCTTCCTTGGATTTGTGTTGAAGTAAATTCCAGATGTTATCTTCTCGACTATAAATATTTCATATATTGACAATAAAGGACTCTGTGAACACATTCAAATACCAGCATCATAAAGATGAACAGTTCTTGATATCAGATAGCTAATCAAAATTTTACAATTACTTAATTGTCTCATAATTTGCTTTGGCTTTGGTTTTGGAGGGCGCCTCACTGTGTAGCTCAGGCTGGCCTTCGATTTTTAATGCCTGTCTGTGTACGTTGCTCAACCGCTTAGAACTTGCTTTTGTAGTACGCTAATTTGAGTTGGGGTTCTGTAAGTATATATGTTGAGGTTGGTTGATTTATTGCTTGCGTTTTGACCTTTGGACTTCCCTCCCTCCTTTCTTCTCTTTATTATATTTTTTCTTGCTATTTTTGTCATTGTTCTCTTGGTAAGTCAACTGGAGATCATGTGCCTTTTTAGTTTCTTATGATCTGAGTTTTGTGTATCCTGTTATTTTTAAAGAAATGAGAGTGAGTTATGTCTTTAAAATTGTTTTCAAGTGTATGCAAGTGTTTTGCTTTGCTTTGCTTTGCTTTAAATCAGTCTAGTTTTGGAATTTTGAGACTCGATGAGGGAGGAACATTTAGATATCAGGTAGCTTTGCATTTCCCCTTGCTTCCCACTAGCTTGACCCTACCCTAGCTGGTTACACACAGAGGTGTCACTTACCCAGCTGAAATAATCCGAGCGTAACATGCCAGCCATTCCTTGTCAGTAACACCAGACAGTTATTTTGGGCAGAGAAGGGAACGGCAGTTCTTCCTGTTGAATCTACGTGGGAACCTGGGTGACAGAGTATCTGCTTCAAACTCTTTGGCCCTGTACTCCCCTCTTCTCCTTTGCTATGAAGAACATTTCTCTCAGGGTTACTCATTCCAGCAGAAACAGGATCACAGAAACCTTAATACGACCACCATCCCCCATCAGTCCTTCCAGTACAAGGCTGTTTTATGAGCACGTCTCATCAGACACACCCCTCCTGCATTCTAAGTCTCTTCTTCCTTAAGCAAGATCAGCTATAAACTGTGTCTCTTTCTGCTGTGTATACCATGCTCGTGTCCCGAGAGCTTTCCCCCACTTGGAGGATGTTTGTCAGTTTTGGGACAGAGTCTTGCTCTGTGGACCTGGCTAGCCTGGCACTCACTACGCAGCCCAAGCTGGCCATGTTTTCTTACTCAGCTTCTGTCAAGTTTTACTCAGCCTCTGTCATGTTGGGCTTCCAGGCCTGTCTGGGGAATCTTTAAGATCAACCTGAATCTTCCTCCTCACCCTCTTTATCACATGATACAGAAACTGTATCCAAGTATGTATTGTGATTTTCATGACAAAACCGATGCTTTTAGGGGTAAATTTGAAGTGTGAAGGGATTATTTGAGACTGCTTCTTAGCCAGGGTGTGTGGTGGTTAATCTTATGTGTTAGTTTGTCTGGGCTACAAGGCCGCAAGATGCATAATCAAGCATTTTTGGATATTTTTCTGAGATTTTTTTAGGGGGGTGCTTGCTGCCAAATTGTGTGTGTGTGTGTGTGTGTGTGTGTGTATGTGTATGTGTATGTATGTGTGTGTGTGAGAGAGAGAGAGAGAGAGAGAGAGAGAGAGAGAGAGAGAGAAAGAAGAAACAAATACATCCAATTTATAAGTTTTATTTTTTTAGGTTACCATAATACGCTGTTTGTAGTCACCCCATGAAGGCGGGCTTGGGTGTGGTTAACATCTTAGATGGTGGCCTTTGAGTAAAGCAGACTGGCATCTCCCATGTGGGTGTGCTTCCTCCTGTCAGTTAAAAGCCTAAGTGGATCAGAAGTCTGATCCTCCTGAGCAAGGAGGACGTTTCCATCCTATTGCTTTTGGTGTCTGCGCTTCAGGGTAGAGTTGGAAACTGCCAGCCTCCAGAACTGCATAAAGAGTTAGCTTAAACTCTTTATTATAAATCTCTTTCTAAATATACATACACCCCACTGGTTCTGTTGCCTTTAGAGAAACCCTGACTAATATAGCGTGGGATTTAGGAGGGCCAGAGTATGTCATAGATTAATCTCGACTCTCCTTTTGAGGGAGATGGGGTGGGAGTGTGTGTCTTGCTATGTCAGCTGACCTTAAAAATCTCAATCGCCCTGCCTCAGCCTCCCCAGGGCAAGATCATAGGTGTGTGTTGCCACACCTGGCCCTGGCTGGCTGTTTTTAAGTGGTATTTTGTATTAAAGGAATGGAAAGCGTGTTGGAGGGACCAAGCAGAAGACTGAGATTTAGGATCTACCAGTTCTGACAGTCTGCCTGTTTGTCTCTAGCCCTGGTCAATTGCGCTCTCTCTCTCTCTCTCTCTCTCTCTCTCTCTGCCTCTGTTTGTTCTCATAAAAGTTCAAGAGATTTCCAAGGCCCTGGAGTCTGTGAAATACATTGAACAGAGGAGCCAGCTGCTGAGCAGGCATGAGGACAGCCTCCTGAGGATAGCCTAGGTAGGGCTTCTGTTATGAAATAAGAAATGAAGAAAACCCAAAAAGCAGAAAGTAAAATGCAAGTCTTCAAGGGAGGAGGAATTATGAATGCTAGGTATTCTTGTACATCAGGTAGACGACTCTAATCAGTAAAAGAGAACATATGGATGGGTAGGCGCTTCACCAGCACCTTGAACTGTTTCATCTTGAGACAGGATCTCCCTGGGTAGTCCTCCTGCCTCGACCCTCCAAATGCTGGAATTATAGGGTGCTTGTCCAGCTTCTCATTTGAAGGCAGAGAATCTAATTTTCATTTAGGATCTGTCTCTGTGTCACACTAATTCTTATTTTGTCTACAAGGAGTTGCATAGCAGTCACATGGTAGAGCCTTGATGGGTGTGACAGGTTGCACAAGCTAAGGGGTCCTGTCTGAGATAATGGACAAGAAATACCTGGCCCCAAGGACATTGTGTGGTTTTCTGTGTCTGTCTGGTATGTGTGTGTGCTCGTTCATGTACATCCGTGAACATGTGTGTCTAAAGACTGAATTCAGGGCCCCCCACTGGCTATGTTGTCTTTGGGCTCCCCTCTCCAGGTGAAAGGGCAGTGTCTTAGTCAGGGTTTCTATTCCTGCACAAACATCATGACCAAGAAGCAAGTTGAGGAGGAAAGGGTTTATTCAGCTTACACTTCCATACTGCTGTTCATCACCAAAGGAAGTCAGGACTGGAACTCAAGCAGGAGCTGATGCAGAAGCCATGGAGGGATGTTCTTTACTGGCTTGCTTCCCCTGGCTTGCAGCCTGCTCTCTTATAGAACCCAAGACTGCCAGCCCAGAGATGGTCCCACCCACCAGGGGCTCTTGATCACTAATTGAGAAAATGCCTCACAGCTAGATCTCATGGAGGCATTTCCCCAACTGAAGCTCCTTTCTCTGTGATAACTCCAGCTGTGTCAAGTTGACACAAAACTAGCCAGTACAGGCAGTAACTACAGATCGGAAACCAGACTATTCTGGCTTCTTCTGTCTGGAGAGTGGTCAGGATTTAGTTGCAGGCATGTTTTGCTCTTCTCTGTCTGGAACTCAGGTCCACCTTTGCTCAGCAGTCTGCACTCAGGTCTCTGGCATGGAGGGGTGGGTGGTCTGTGAAAGCCAGCCAAGGTGAGGGTCCCTTGGCATCTTTGGATGTGACACATGGGAAGAGGGTGACAAAGTTGCTGTTCCTTGTTCACCAGAGATATCATCTGTCCAGTCAGGTGACTGACTTATTGCCTTTTGAGCTGGCCAGTAAAGATGCAGGGCTCTGAGACCATCCCCCACCCCCAAGAAGCCATTTGACTGTTAACTCTTTTACTTGGTTGCTGATGAAGATGGACAAATGATTAACCCTTGCAGTCCCCAGTTGGATCTCACTGCCTGTCCTGAATACAGCCTTTTGGATAGCTGCCTGGAGTTGTTTTTACCAGTTTCTTCCAAATTGGGTCTCTTTGCTTAGACTCTTTATATGCAAACTATCCCTGGGGAGAGAGTGGTGGGCCAGGGGCGTGGGAAGCAGCAGAAAGAAGCTTCTAGATTCTGCTGCTGGGTTTCTGGCTTACTCTTGAGGAGGTAAGGAAGGGGCCCCTGAGATGAGTAGGAGACAGGAAGGGCACTTCAGTCTGGAGGCTGCTGAATGGAGCCACTCTTGGCCTCCTGCCCAGAGAGCACTTCCTTTCTCTGACAAGATGTCTCTACTGGCCTGGCCACTTGCCACCTGGCAGTGGCCTTAGCACATGACTCCTGTCCACCAAGGTCCGAGGGAGTGGGCAGGAGGTTCCAGGTTTAGCCTGCCTCTTTGAGTTACAAGGCTTTCTTGCTAGCTGCCCCCACTTGCAATGATACAGGTGAGTCTTAACTCTACCTAGGGGATGGGCCACATGCTCAGAGTTTGGTTTTTGTTTTGCTTGCTTCCCCCCACTCCCCAATATAGGGTTTCTCCGTGTAGCTCTGGCTGTCCTGGGACTCACTCTGTAGACCAGGCTGGCCTCAAAATCAGAGATCCTCCTGCTGCCTTGTGGGATTCTTAACACATATAATGAGTAACCCACTTTCCTGATAGTTGTAGGATCTATGGAGAAGGACTGGACCAACAGCACGATAAGTTGCATAGGTCCAATCAAATGGGACACTGCCTCCCAGCTTGGGACTATTGAAGCTGGTCTCTGATCTCCACCAGGGCGGGGTGGGAGCTGTCCCATAGCAGCAGGGTAGTGAGGGGTCCTGGATGCCACTGGAGGGTGGGAGTTGCTGGTGCTTTGTCACTTGGTGTTATTTCTGGCCTTAATTTCTCTCTGTAAAATCCAGGGAGGTAGGAGGGTGGTGTGGGCTTGACTGACCATCCTAGGAAGTTAGATCTGATCTATGAAGGGGTGGGACCCCAACCAAAGGAATAGTTTGCAGGTAGCTCTAGAGGGGGCTAAATATGTCAGTAGACCCAGGTCAAAGTCTGATTTCTAGCTCTCCTGGCTTCCTCTCCCCTCTGCTCCAGTTTTCTCCTCTTCCTTTTTATAGAGATACTTTGTGGGTAGGTATGCACCTCAGTTGACTGAGTGAACTGTCAAGGCTTTCGAAGCATACCTGATCTCCTTCCTGGGTTTGGGTATCAGTGCTGCATAAGCCTGGCAGATAGTACCTGTAATCTCAGGACCAGAAACTCGGCATTATTTTTGACTATGTAGGAAGCTCAAGGCCAGCCTCGTACACAGACCATGTTGCTTACATAGAACAACAACCCCCTCCTCCAAAAAAGAAGCTACTAGATCACGTTTCCCCCACTCTGTAGCAGTATCTTCCGGGTGCACTGACTGGGTGTTTCCGACATCTTTCAAGTGAATTATGCTCTTGAGCATTTTCCTGGTTATTTTAAGGATATTACCATTTTAAAAAGCTGGGACCATAGAAGAGGAACAAGGGACATGAAAAATATATAAATTTTAGAAACTTGGATTTAAATAGAATTAGAGAGGTGTCCAGCTCTGTCTTTAAGGGAAAGTATGAAGGTGGTGGTGGGTTGACAAGATAGAGCTCGTAAAACTGACTTAGTGCCTCTATTAATCAACTGAGTTCCGAGATGTCAAGGACTCAGACACATTCAAACTCCTTTTTAAAGTTATTTGTTTTTATTGCATGTATGTTTGTGGCAGATCCCCTAGAAACGGAGTTACAGACAACTATGAGCTGCCACGTGGATGCTGGGAATTGAACCTGGGTCCTCTGGAGAGCAGCCAGTGCTCTTAACTGCTGCGCCATCTTCCACCTGCCCTCCACCTGCCCTCCACCTGCTACATTTAAACTCTTAGAAGCAGGGATCCGACACACAGCACAGTGGTGGTGCTGGCTGCACCTGAGACTCTGTCCCATCAGCACTTGCTGCTCCTTTGCCTCTGTGAGAACTAGATGTGGAGTTAATTTTCCCTGCTGGACAACTCCTTTTTCCTTTATTAATCTCCTCTCAGTTCTTACTGGGGGAGCAGGCTCCTTTAGCGACAGTGTGAATCAGCGTGCTAAGCCACACACCCACTCCTCTGTTTAGCTTTAGACCCATGTTCTGTGCTTAAGATGGATATTTTAGCAACAACCAACTGTTCACCCTATATCCAGCTCCCTTCAGCAACCACCCACAACTTGATTCTTGCCTTCACATGCTGAGTTGTTTATTAACAGCAGTAAGGCCGAGGGAAGTTCTGCCTGAAGTTGGAAAAATAATGTATTCCCAGAGAGTGTAGCTGTGGACAGTGACTTTAGTTTACTGTGCAATTATTAAAGTCAAGTACCTGGAACTTCATAATAAAGTAATTAATTTTAAATTCTATTTATGCTGTATCTAACGTGTTATCAGCTTTAGCAAATGGTAATTTATCAGGCTCTTAGAATGACTCTGCAAGTCAGAGGGAACATCCTTGTTTTTATGGACACAGAATTAGAGCTCCTCCAAGTCATGTGACTCACAGAAAGTCAGGTAGCTGGTTAAGAGCAGACAGTTCAAGCATGGGTCAGTCTGGCTACAAAGTGATCACTCTGCCCTACTGCTTACTCATTATCCAACTCTGGCTGAGCACACCTCCCCCCCCCCCCCAAGAAAAATGTTGCTAGTTTTTGAGAATGTGTAGGAAAGGAGTTGGAGCAAAGTGGCTGAGTGTCTGCTGGTGGCCAGCTGACACTCCAGTTACACCCCCCACTCCCCGACTGAGTAGATAGCACTTCTGAAAGTTAAGTCCTCAGGAGTGACAGAACCCCAGCTGCTCGGCTTGTGGGTTTTGTTGCTTCTAGAATAATCACAGGTTTTTTCATTAGCATATTTGATCCTACTGAAAATAAAGGCAACTTTTTTTCCTGGGTTAAAAAATTACATGTTTACTGTAGGAAATGCAAATGCATACAAAATTGGTGATGCTCTCCTAAAGTACCCGCAGCTGTTTGAGAAGTTTTGCTTTGTAGTTCACCTTGGTATAATCACTCTGTGCTTGTTTCTGGTCTGTGAAGTTGAACATAGCCTATATCCTTGGGTTTTGGTAAGATAAGCGTTAACAGCCAGAAGCCTCCAAGAAGTGACCGAGAGATGGTTAATATTTTAATGATGAGCTCCTGACCTTTCTTTCTGAGCCTGTGTATACATTTGTTAACCTACATACTACTGTGTCTACATTAATGAAAATAAGGTATTTTAAAAACCAGCTGTAGCTTTTTATTAAGTAACGTATCTTGAAAATCTGTCCTTACCTCTAAATAGCTTCTATCATTGCCTGATAGCTGCTCACCATTCAGGATGGGATGGTGTGAGTGGAATTGAGACTGTGTCATTGCAGGTGAGACTTCAAGTCTTCTGCGAACATAAGGCATTTTAAAACAAATCTGTTAACATTGTCGATTTGAGTGATAGGGGCTCTCCTCCTTTCCAGAGCCTTCTTAACCCTCCCCTTGTGGTGAGGATGAAGAAGGATTCCTTTTGGAGCTCAGAGGCTGCCTTGATTCTGTGTGGCTGGCAGTCCTGTGAATTCAGATGCCAGCCTCAGTAAGGGAGCTCAGACCCTAGCTCTCTTTGAAGTTACAGAGTTGCTGCATTTGATCTGATCTCTGGGTGCACAGGAAGTCACCAACCAGAGCATCCTCTGCTTCTTGCTCTCCAAGAAGCTGCCATTTAAAGGTCTCAGCAGTAAAGCTGTACTCCTTTCCTGCCAGGTTGAACCACCATGCTCCACCCTTCAGGGAGGTGGGCTGCAGTCGCTAACCTTGCTGTTTAGTTTTGGGATACACCTTTTTTTTTTTTTTTTTCTTGCTGCAGCCAGCCAGTCATAAACCTCTCTTAACCCCCCACTCCTCCCAACAAACCAATAAGTCCCATTTGCAAACCTCTTCTTGCATGAGCCCCGTCCTCCACCACCACCTTCAGGCGCATTGTATGTGCAGATCCAAGGGATGTACCTGACTGTTGAGTCTAACCTCCAGAAGGCAAAGGAGTGATGTACAGTGTGACTGGGGACAGAAGTCTCACGTGGAATTTACCTCTGGGAAGGTTCACGACTATAATAATATCCCTTTCTTCCTTTGAAACTTGGCAGTGTAGTTGGTCCACCTTCCAAAGGAACCCACCTGCCCTGTGTGACACTCTTGACTAAGCTCAGACACAACAGCTTCCTTAGGACATTTAAGGGAAGGACTCAGTCTTTGCACTCTAAGAAGGGAGTATGTCATCACCACGGAGAAAGATCTGAGACACTGTTGAGGTGGTGTGTCTGTCCAGATGAGTCGGTTTATCTTCGAGTGGTTGGTGGAGAGGAACAATGCACCCATTTCACAGCTGCGAAGCTCAGAGCACTAAGACTCTCTCTGATGTTTTCCAAAGTGCCTTTTAGTTTCCTTCTGATGCCCTCCCTGCAAGAAAAGTTAAGTAGCACTACCCTCTTTCCACTGAGGAGACTGAACCTAGGAGAGGCTAGTTGACTTCAGTTGGGCCTGCCCCATCCAGGGGAGGGATCTCCTCAATGCATAACTCCTGTTTTTCACGACAAGGAAGACCTGGGTAGGGGAGGGAAAGCTCCTTGCCAAGGATGGGACATCCTTGCTCACCATACTTTCCTTTGCTCTTTATATTTTAGCATTTTCTGTTTTTGAGACAGGGTCTCTTCTGTAGCGCAGCTGCTCTCTGACATATTGTTTGAGATTCTGATCCTTCTGCCTCCACCTCCTGAGTGCTGGGATCACAATTACATGTGAGCACATCTGGTTCTGTACAGTGCCTGGGACTCAACTCAGGGTTTCCACACCAGGCAAGTAACCTATCAAGATGAACCTGGGCTGCATCTCTAGCCACTACTACCTCCACCCCTTCTTCCCATGCACGGGAGCAAGGCTACAGCCTTATTCTTGCAGTCTTCTCTGGGGATTGCTTAGACAGTGGCATCCTTCAAATTACAGACCAAGATCCTTGACCTGGATGGGCCTTTCCTTCCTTGAACTAAGCAGCAAGCATGACGGATGGCAGAAACTAATTATTTTTGGCTCAGTTTCCCAGTGTTGACACAGCATGCTTTGCATGTGAGATGCAAACTGGACATCCACAGAGGGCTTCAGAATCTGATGCTGTTGGGCAGCTGCTGCTACTGCTTCTTTTCCTCTTCCTCCTCTTCCTCCTCTTTTTCTCCCTCTTCCTTCTCTTCTTCTTCCTCTTCCTCTTCTTTTTCTTCTTCTCCTTCCTCTTCTTCCTCCTCTTCCTCCTCTTCCTCTTCTTCTTTTCTTCTTCTTCCTCTTCCTCCTCCTCTTCTTTCTTTTCCTCTTCTTTCTCCTCTTCCTCCTCTTCTTCCTTTTCCTCTTCTTCTTCCTCCTCCTCCTTCCTCCTCTTCTTTCTCTCCTCTTCCTCTTCTTCCTCCTCTTCTTCCTTCTCCTCCTCCTCCTTTTTTGCAGGAGGATTACCAGTAGTCCCTGATACATGTTCCTTACTGTGAATGTGCCTTGTAGCACAGCAGGATCTAGCATCTGGCTCTTGCTTTCAATAAGCCTGCCACAGTTTCGATCATCTTGACTTTCTTCTTCTAAAAATACAGGAGAGCCTTGCCACAAAGCCAGGCTGAGTGTGCCTTGGAAGACAGTAGTCCTAGATAGAAAGTTGCCATATTGATGTTAGTTATTCTTGTGTACTTTCCCTCTGGCCCCATATAGGGTCTCCACTAATTAGCTAAATACTTGTAAGAATGTTTCAGGCTTATGAAGGGCAGGGTTCCCAAAATGGAGGAAACAAAGGATAGCAAAAGTGGCTTCCTGTCTACACTAGACGTTTCATGGACTAAAGAGAATTGTAATTAGGGCTTGAATTAGTCAGGGTTCTCTAAAGTCACAGAACTTATGGGTAGTCTCTATATAGTAAGGGAATTTGTTGATGACTTAGAGTCTGTAGTCCAACTCCCAGCAATGGGCAGCAGCTGTGAATGGAAGTCCAAGGATCTAGCAGTTGCTCAGTCCCACAAGGCAAGCAGGCAAAGAAGAGAGAGAGTAAATCTTCCTTCTTCCAATGTCCTTATGTAGACCTTCCAGCAGAAGGTGTGGCCCAGATTAAAGGCATGTGCCGGGGCTGGTGAGATGGCTCAGCGGGTAAGAGCACCCTACTGCTCTTCCGAAGGTGATAAGTTCAAATCCCAGCATCCACATGGTGGCTTACAACCATCCGTAATGAGATCTGGCGCCCTCTTCTGGAATGTCTGAAGACAGCTACAGTGTACTTACATATAATAATAAAAATAAATAAATAAATAAAAAATAAAGGCATGTGCCACCAGGCCTTTAATCCCACATGATCCTGAACTTAAGAGTTCTCCCTGTCTTAATCTTCTGGAATTTGTAGCCATTATGTCTCAAGATCTCTATGCCAGGATCCAGATAAGAAACGTGTATCTCCCAGTTTCCAGATTAGAATCACTGGTGAGCCTTCCAATTCTAGATTGTAGTTCATTCCAGATATAGTCAAATTGACAACCAGGAATACCACTACAGGGCTCTTCTTTCTTTTTCAGTTTAAGGATTTTTTTCCCCCATCTATTGAAGTGTTTTATTTTCTCTTCTGGGGACAGTGTTTAGAGGTATCCAGAGTGGTCTAGGGTTTAACACGCCATGATAGCCTATTCAACTCCCAAGCCACTGGCAAGAGCATTGCTGATGTTTTATATCGAGAAGGCTGAAAACATCAAACCCCCACATTCAGTGTGTGGCCAGGTGGACATGGCCTGTGGTGGGTCCCTGTGTGTGCTGAATGTGTCGGTGGCAAGCACAGAGTCAGGGAGCTAAATAAACACGAATTCTTTAAACAGTTCAAAGAAAAATGGCATGGTCCTAGAATCTCAGACACTCAGGGGATGGATGCAGAAGACAGAAAGTTCAAGATCTATCTGGGCTACAGAATGAGTTCAAGGCCAGCTTGGGTAACTTAGAAGGTCTTGTTCCAAAATAATAACTAAGTACCTGGAGATAAAACTCAGGAGTAGAGTGCTTCTGGTCCTAGGTTCAATCCCCCTGTACTACGGATTGAAGTGAAAGTGAAACAAACAGAAGCAATGTTTACATCCATGTTAAGTCATAAATGTACACTCAAGACATTTACTTCATAGATTGAACTGAGTTCTGACAGGTGGTCTCAGGGTGTGGCCATTGCTCCTCCCCTACCCAGATGTTTTACTTTACACAGTTGTTTATCCGAGGTGTGCATGTGATAGAGAGTGAGTTGACTCGCTGTTGGCACATTGCAACGTATTTTATTGGATGGAGAAATCAAGACCACATGGAGTAAAAGCTTGAATCCAGGTTGATAGAACCTTTCCTTCTCTGTGTTTTGTCTGAGCAGGGACTCTTGCTTACCTCCTTTGCCCTTCTCTTGCTGGATGGAACAGGAAGATAATCAAGGTGTGTGTGAATCCCAGACTTCTGAAGACAGAGGCATGGATTCTGACTTGGGGAACTCTGAGGACCGAGAAGAGGACCCAGAAGAAATAGGAATGGTCTCTAATCCACAGGACACAGAAGACAGAGGCCACCTGGAGCAGGAAGTGGACTCCAACCCACAGGATGATGATCTAAGAGGGGACTCACGAGAGAGGGACATAGCATCCACCGTCTGTACAGGTGAGAAGAATGAGTATCCTCTGAGGTGGCAGAACTCACATTTACATTGGATTCCACTGGCATACAACCAGGGCCAGCATCCTGGGGACCTAGGGGTGGGCTCCAACCAGGGCCAGCATCCCGGGGACCTAGGGGTGGGCTCTCTGAAAGCTGGTACCATGAGTGTTCATTCTTTTATACCATCCGCCATGGAGGCCACACTGGGAAGTAAGAGTGAAGGCCACTCATGGGTGCTGCTCCTTGCCACAGATGATCACTTGTGACAACACTGCAGTGGAATCGCAGGCGATACTGGGGCCTATCTCACAGATGCTGGGGGAGTGACATGATGTGTTGGATTGAAACAGTGACTTTGGACTCCAGAGAGATGGCTCAGTCATTAAGAGTGTTTACTACTCTTGCAGAAGACCTGAGTTTGGTTCTAAGCACCCATATCATTCTGCTCATAACTACCTGGGCATCAGTTCCAGGGCATCCGATGTCTTCATCTTTGCAAGTACCTGCATGTACTTGGCACACATAAACTCACATTCATACATAATAGATGAATTTATATATGTATACACACACACACATACACATATATTTTAAAGAGTGACTTAGCACAGTGCTCGGTGAAGTATATTGATATTTCTAGTTATATCATCATTTCCTTCTCTAGAAGCAAATTTGGTGGTTAAGTGACCTACCTGTGTTCATGAGGCTGATTAGCCAAGTGCCCAAGTTCCTGGTTACCACCCTTGCTATTTCTGACCTGAAAGCAAATTCTGGATCTCTAGTCACTTCCCCTACCCTTGTGACCTCTCCCCCACTGAACAAAAGATGGAGAAAAGAAGAAGGGGTCCATTTTGTAGGTTCTAGGTATCAAAATTAAATTATAATGTATGTGCATCAGTGTAGTCCTGTGGTTCTCAACCTGTGGGTCCCGACCCCCTTGGGTTTTCTACTGACCTTTTCACAGGGGTTGGCCTGAGACCCTTGGAAAACACAGGTATTTACATTACAATTCATAACAGTAGCATAATTACAGTTATTAAGTAGCAAGGGTAATAATTTTAGGGTTAGAGGTCACTACAACATGAGAAATGATATATTAAAGGGTTGCAGCATCAGGAAGGTTGGGAACCAGTGCTTTAGAGATGAGCTCTTCTGATTTTTTTTTTAAGATTTATTTTATTTATTGTACGTAAGTACACTGTAGCTGTCTTCAGACACTCCAGAAGAGGGAGCCAGATCGGATGGTTGTGAGCCACCATGTGGTTGCTGGGATTTGAACTTATCACCTTCAGAAGAGCAGTCGGGTGCTCTTACCTGCTGAGCCATCTCACCAGCCCCTGATTTTTTTTTTCTTAAGACTTGACTGCTTTTTGAGCACAAACTTTGTAGATGACAGCACATTGTTGCAATGTCAAAGGTTGGACATGCTCTCAAGTTGTTCCCAGACTGACCAAACGTTTTGTTGTTGTTGTTTTGTTTTACAATCTGTCTGGGACCTGATGAGTCCTACTGGTCTCATACTTTCTGTGACTAACATGACTTGTGTTTTGAGGCGCTAGCTTTAGAAAGTATAGTTGAGAATCCCCCCACCACCCCCACCCCCGCTGCCGCCTCTTTTTCCTTCTGGAGACATATTCCCATCTGGTACAAACCTAGCCATTCGCAGGCTTCAGGCTATTCGGCCGGCCGAGCAGAAGCTGGGGTGTTTAGTAGGCGGGGTCTGCCAGGAGAGTTGGCAGTGGGGCAGAATGCACTGTCCTTTAGTCTTACCAGAAAGAAAACTGGCAGGGAAGAGGCCAGAGTAAAAGGTAGGGGTAAGGAGGCTGGGAATGAGGAATTACTCCTTTGGCTCGCCCTCCTTGTAGGACTGTTCCGCTACTATTACCTTTGCACATCAGGTCTAGTTGACCCCATTGTCAACTTGTCTTTTGCAGAGAGGCTCCTGAGTGAGGAAGAAAGGGCTATCCTCCGTGAGGAAGAGGAGGACCAGCCTGGTGTGGCTAACATGGCTCTGTTCCCAGGACTGTCAGAATCTGACAGCATATCCCGGAGTCCGCGGGGAGAGGAAGATGAAGAGGAGGAGGAAGACGAAGAAGAGGAAAGCGCTGGGGAGAATCGCTTAATAGAGGAGGAAGAGCCATTGCCGACTCCGGTGCTTCCCTGGAGGCGTCACCTCTCCCTGGGCGGTCGGCACCGGGGTGACAAGCCTGCTCACCGCCGCTTCCACCGGCTCCATCACCCCATGGCCGTGGACCTCGGGGAACTAGACAGCCTGATGGCCAGTATCATGGACGCGCCCACCATCTGCCCAGACTGCGGGGAGAGCTTTAGCCCGGGCGCCGCATTCCTGCAGCACCAGCGCATCCACCGCCTGGCGGAGGCCGCCGCCGTGGCCAGCCTGGAGCCCTTCGGTTTGGCCGGCGAGTGCGGAGGAGTGGTGGGGATGATGGGCATGGACATGGGCGTGGCCGGCGGCTTCGGGGCGGGGCCCACGCTGGCCCGGCCGGCTCGCGAAAAGCCCTTCCGCTGCGGGGAGTGCGGCAAAGGCTTCAGCCGCAACACCTACCTTACCAACCACCTGCGGCTGCACACGGGCGAGCGGCCCAACCTGTGCGCCGACTGCGGCAAGAGCTTCAGCTGGCGCGCCGACCTGCTCAAGCACCGTCGCTTGCACACGGGCGAGAAGCCCTACCCGTGCCCGGAGTGCGGCGAAGCCTTCAGCCTCAGCTCGCACTTGCTCAGCCACCGGCGCGCGCACGCGGCGGCGGGCGGCGGCGCGGGCTCGGCGGGCTCGGCGGCGGCGCTGCGGCCCTTCGCGTGCGGGGAGTGCGGCAAGGGTTTCGTGCGCCGCTCGCATCTGGCCAACCACCAGCGCATCCACACCGGCGAGAAGCCGCACGGCTGCGGCGAGTGCGGCAAGCGCTTCAGCTGGCGCTCGGACCTGGTGAAGCACCAGCGCGTGCACACGGGCGAGAAGCCCTACATGTGCTCCGAGTGCGGCGAGACCTTCAGCGTGAGCTCGCACCTCTTCACGCACAAGCGCACGCACTCGGGTGAGCGGCCCTACGTGTGCCGGGAGTGTGGCAAGGGCTTCGGCCGCAACTCGCACCTCGTCAACCACCTGCGCGTGCACACCGGCGAGAAGCCCTTCGGCTGCGGCCAGTGCGAGAAGCGCTTCAGCGACTTCTCCACGCTCACGCAGCACCAGCGCACGCACACCGGCGAGAAGCCCTACACATGTCTCGAGTGCGGCAAGAGCTTCATCCAGAGCTCCCACCTCATCCGCCACCGGCGCATCCACACCGGCAACAAGCCTCACAAGTGCGCGGGCTGTGGCAAGGGCTTCCGCTACAAGACACACCTTGCACAGCACCAGAAGTTGCACTTGTGTTAGGGCGGGTATCCCAACGAGGCAGCGGTGGGAGTCTTCTGGCTGCTGATCTGTAGATGTTGGGGAAGGGGCAGGAGGGACAGTCTGAGAGTGTCTGGGGGAGCCTTTTGGTGTTTTCCACCCCCACCCCCCCAGGAGATAGTTAATAAGAGTTGTTACTTCGAGGTGCCTACCTCCACCTTCGAAGTAACTCTTAGAAGATGTGCTTGACTTGATAGCTTACTTAAATACACACTGCGAAGAGTGAAAAGCTTGGAATAGCAGAGTTGGGAGGACCCCCAAGGAAAGGCGTTTGGGGTTGTGTAGAGAGGCTTGGACTGTGTGAGAACTGAGATAGGTGATTTGTTTAGAGTTACAGGCGTACAACAAAAAGCGGGTAGAAATAAGAATGTCACACTCCCGGGGCATGGTAAGCCTGAGTTTGCCCAAACACCTCTCTTATCAGCTCCAGTACGACCCTTCTCATCTCTATAGAAGAGGTTAACTATCCACTTATCTTTCTATGAGTCCCAGCTGCTATTTTGAGACATCTAGGGGAAATGGAGCAGGAAAACTGCACAGTTATGTCAAAGGGCAAACTCTGAGTTTAGAAATTCACATACATTGGTTCTCAGATCTCTTAGGAAATCCTGCACCCGTTTCTTTGCTAATTCTTGAAACTGCTCAAGCTTCATGTAGGGTCAGTGGTGCCTAGGGATGGCCCCATCTGCTATGTAAGCTAGGACCTGCCTGCCAGGTCTCAGCTCTCAGTGGAGAGGTTTCAGAAAAATGGTAGCAGCTGTCAGCAGCTGCCTCAGAAACTGTTCACAAAAGTCAACTAGCTAGCTCAGTATTGCTGGCTTTGTGTAGATTTGGGTAGAGCAGGAAAGCCAAGTTCACAGGATGGGATGCCTTCATTTGCATGTGTGTACCCTGACCCCAAGAACCCCCAAATTACAAATTAATGAGAGATGTGATCCAAACAGGATTTTAGTCCCCGCCCCCTCCCCTCACCCCGTCCCCTCCCCCTCCCCTCCTCCAGTCCCCTCCCCTCGTCCCCTCCCCCCGTCCCCTCCCCCCACCTCTGACGCCCATATATAAGAGGCACATATGTCTACGTGGAGGGTACAGTCAGGGAGAGTTGGAAATGCAAAATTGCCAAATAGCACAAACAGTGAATGTTTTCCAGTTATATGAGATGCCAAAATAGCACTTTCGTATTTAACAGAGTGCTTTATGCTTTTTAATGACTGTTAGTGTTTCTCACATGCCTGTGAGATACATCAGCATTGCAAACTGTGATTGGGGAAAGTTTGGGGTAGGAGTGTGCTAAGCCTTTCAGAGAAAGGCCCAGGACCATGAATGGTGGAGCCTGACCTTTTGTGTTCTCAAGCTCGGTTTCTAGGACGACTTACATGCTCTGATTTATATAATAAAGCAAGAAGACTGAGCATTCTTACACTTGGTGGAAAAATTAAAGCCTAGAAGGACCAAAGATGTCCTTATTGACAAAGCTGGCCTTTGTCACCTGATTCCAGTGTTCTCACTGTCTTCTATTTCTAGTAGGGAGCTGTAGTCAAATGGCTTGTATAGATTTTGGTTTACCTACCCTTAGATTCCCTCCCATAGATTAGCCTTTAGAAGTCAGTGTTGTGGCAGGCCGTAAAGTTTTCTTCACTAACATTTATTATCCTAGATCATTCATGGGAATCTCGAACTGTTGGACACAGTTGAAAGTGGGGTGGGGAAACTATACAATGGTTTTTACAGTTCTAGCCAAGTTTCTGTGAATGCTAGAGATTTATACTTGATTATTTGTATTTTCATAACGAGCTTCTTTGGGTACTCTAGGGAAGCATTTTTTGTGATTTTATTTTTTATTTTTCATTCTAGGAACACTAAAAAAGAAATCTGGGGAACATCTGGGCTTTTGTATATCACCTGCTGATCTTGTCCACTTAATCTGTTTACTGTTGTTCACAGATGAAAACAGACATGCTAGGGCTAGTTCTGAAAAACACTAATTCTCTTCAGTTTTCTTTAGTGAAGACTTACATATGCAAAGTCTGTGCCCCCTATTTATTCTGACTCATGCTGTCTAGATGCCCAGTGTATAAGATCCATTTAAAACAACGCAGCCAATTTGTAGGCAATCTCTCTCTCTCTCTCTCTCTCTCTCTCTCTCCAACCCCAAAAGGTTTTTTTCCATAGCCCTGGCTGTCCTGCACTTCACCCTGTAGAGCAGGCTGGCCTTGAACTCACAGAGCTCCACCTGCCACTGCCTCTGCTCCAGAGTGCTGGGATTACAGGCGACCCCAACCACAACCAGCTCATTTCCCCCCCCCCCCCCTTTTTTTTAAAAATATATTTTTAAATGCACATCTACCTCTTCCCTGTTTTAAGTTCTCTCAAGTGTGTGCCAATGAAATCTAACCCAACTTTTGATTCTTCATATATTTTTTAACCACTTCATGGGCTTTTTGTTTTGTTTTGGCCTTTTGCTGCCATTATTACACACACAGGATAGCCGTTATCAAATGTTTTACAGAACAGCAGCTTTAGAGAGTGGGTTTGGTGGGTTGTGGATAACCAAGATGGCATGAAGTAATGGCAGTAGAAACCCGAGGACTTCACTCTCTTATTCTTTCTATCGCCATGGATAAGAGAATCAGCTACTGTGTTATTCCTTATCTGAGCCAAACCCTTTAGCAGAAGAAACTGCAGCCACCACCGAGTGCTCGAATGGTGTATTTAAAATGTGATTCTATTCTCTTCTTCAGGGAACATGCCTGCATTACATGAAATTCTGTGTGCCCAGGGTTTATTTCTTGTCTTCCATCTTAGAAGAATAGTGTTTCTTCAGGATACTCTTGTAACTGTGGTTCATGCTTGAAATGTTGAAGATTCCTTGATCCAACTTATTACTGGGTTGGAGGCATTTGTCCTATTTATTTCCTGGGGGAATTTTGGTCAAAAGCCAGCTTCTTTTGCTGTCTTTAATAAGCAAAACTTGAAGAAGTTTATGAGCTTAAAAGACTTAGTCTGAGGCCGAAGGAGAAGGTGAGCACTTAATCTTTTGAGCCACGTGGTCTCTTTTACAGTCTAGAAACTGTACATATATGTGAAAAGGAAAAAAAAACTATATATATATATATATATATATATATATATATATATATATAAACCAATGTTCATAGACAATCTGAACTATGTTTCTGATGTTTGTGTACACTTTCCATTTTAGTGCTATTTTACATCTGTTTGTTAAAGTAGTAAGTAATTTAATGACCCCAAGAGTACCAGATTCTGTGAGTGTGGTTGTATACGTAAGTACTGCTCTGTTTTCAGGTTGTTTTATTTAATGGTGGTTCCTTGGACAGCATCCTGGTGTCCGGCAACCAATATGAGCTATTTGTCATTAAATCCCTACCAGTCTTTTATCATATCAACCTTCTTTATTATGTGTCATACACTTGACTCTCTGTAAGTGAAATTTTACTGGAATGCAATTTCACCTACACTGTTCACACAAACTGAGATGTTCATGCACAGCTGAATAACTGTGACAGAAATCACAAGGACCATAATCCTAAAATATTTACTACCACAATTTTAAAGGCACAGTCTAGTGGGGGTATAGTGGGCATGCTACAGGAAGCTGCTAAGGGATGAATGCTAATGTGAGACTAGCCTGGTCTTTATAGTAAGACACTAATTCAAAACTGATTTGCTTACTCTGTATATGTATGTATGCACACATGTATGTCCTAGTTTGCTTTCTGTGGTTGTGATAAATCATCATGACCAGGCCAAACACAACTTGGGGAGGAAAGGGTTTACATGACTTCCTTGTTTTAACCAAAGCTCATCATGAAAGGATATCAGGGTAAGAGCCTAGAGGTGGGAACTGAAGCAGAGGCTGGCCACAGCTCATCATGAAAGGATATCGGGATAAGAGCCTAGAGGTGGGAACTGAAGCAGAGGCTGGCCACAGCTCATCATGAAAGGATATCAGGGTAAGAGCCTAGAGGTGGGAACTGAAGCAGAGGCTGGCCACAGCTCATCATGAAAGGATATCAGGGTAAGAGCCTAGAGGTGGGAACTGAAGCAGAGGCTGGCCACAGCTCATGAAAGGATATCGGGGTAGGAACCTAGAGGTGGGAACTGAAGCAGAGGCTGGCCAGAGAGGCTTGCTCCCTGGGGGGGCTTGCTCTGAGTGTCTTTATGACTCAGGACCACCTGTCCTAGGATGGCACCAACCATTGTGAGCTGGTCTCTTACCCATCAATCGTTAATCAAAAAAACTGCCTTACAGATGTGCCCACTGGCCAATCTTTTACAGGCATTATCTCAAAGTTCTCTCTTCCCAAGTGACTCTACCTTGTGTCAAAGAGAAAAACAAACACACGAAACCAAAAACCTAACCAGCAGCACATTGATCTTTTGTCCCTGATACACAAATGCATTTAAAATAGCATTTTCCCTTTTGTTCGTCTCCAAGACGGTGTTAATGTCACAATGTCAAACAATAATTTTAAAGATTTTAAGAAATTCAAACATTTAGAAAAGTCCAATTCCTTAAAATCTCCAAAGCCTCTCAACTGTGGGCTTCTGAAACAACAGTAAGAAGGAGGAGGAGGAGGAGGAGGAGGAGGAGGAGGAGGAGGAGGAGAAGAAGGAGAAGGAGAAGGAGAAGGAGAAGGAGAAGGAGAAGGAGAAGAAGAAGAAGAAGAAGAAGAAGAAGAAGAAGAAGAAG
Organism: Mus minutoides; assembly: GCA_902729485.2. Lineage (NCBI taxonomy): Eukaryota > Metazoa > Chordata > Mammalia > Rodentia > Muridae > Mus > Mus minutoides. The sequence goes on from CACVCL010030198.1 coordinate 39,068, forward strand.
AAGAAGAAGAAGAAGAAGAAGGAGAAACACTTTTTTTTTTTCAAGCTGGAAGTCCCAGGGCATGTTTTCAAGTAGATCAAGGCAAACAATCCACAAGCTAGCTCATGATATGCTCTCCAGGGCTTAAGCTCATGCATGCTTGCATCTCCTGAACGTGCTGACTCTTGCAAAGGGATACTAAGTAGATCCCAGATCACCCTAAGACTGATTCATAGCTGAGGTTTAAATAGTTTGCACATTCTTAGCAGTGACTCTACACAGCACATTGAGGCTAATGTGCTTTTGGACTCCTGGCAATGCTTTGTCCTTCAGTGTTGGTCTCCATCAGTGTGGGAATGATGGTGGGTTTGAAGAAAGGTTCAAGAAAAAAATAGTTACTGAGAAGGGAAGAGTATAATATGCATCCCGGAATCTCATAACAAAGTTTCTTGTGCTTTAGTTCACAGTACTGTGTCTAAGTCATGGCGGAGAACACCCAAGGGGACTCACCAGCCAGACTAACCTTTTCCTGAAATGTCCTAGCTGGTGTGGTCCTAGCCACATAAAATCACCAACTCAGTTCCCAGGGAAGAGATCTTCAAGGCAGAAATGGAATTATGAGAATTTATCACCTTATACTTTGAGTTTCACAGTCACCTTGTTCAGATAACCTAGAGGCTTTCCCTGCTCAGCAGGGCCTGGGAAGCCAAAGGGGAAACAGAGCTGCTTTTGTCACCAAGCCTGACTCAGCATGGAACATTAACCAGAGCTGTTGCTGCTCCCCTTCAGAGGGACTGACTCCTACCTTCCTGAAGGTGTCCCTGAGTTGAAGACTGTTTAAAATTTTTTTCTTTTTTATTAGATATTTTCTTAATTTACATTTCAAATGCTATCCCAAAAGTTCCCTCTACTCTCCCCCCCACCCCCCGCCGCCCTGCTTCCCTACCCACCCACTCCCACTTCTTAGCCCTGGAGTTCCCCTGTATTGGGGCATATAAAGTTTGCAGTACTAAGGGACCTCTTTTCCCTCTGATGGCCAACTAGGCCATCTCTGCTACATATGCAGCTAGAGACACAAGCTCTGGGGGTTCTGGTTAGTTCATATTGTTGTTCATCTTATAGGGTTGCAGGCCCCTTCAGCTCCTGTGGTACTTTCTCTAGCTTCTCCACTGGGGGCCCTGTGTTCCATCATATAAATGACTGTGAGCATCCACTACTGTATTTGTCAGGCACTGGTATAGCCTCATATGAGACAGTTATATCAGGGTCCCTTCAGCAAACTCTTGCTGTCCTATGCAATAGTGTCTGAGTTTGGTGACTGATTATGGCATGGATCCTCGGGTGGGGTAGTCTCTGGATAATCCATCCTTAGCTCCAAACTTTGTTTCTGTAACTCCTTTCATGGGTATTTTGTTCTCTATTCTAAGAAGGAATGAAGTATCCACACACTGGTCTTCCTTCTTGATTTTCTTGTGTTTTGCAAATTGTATCTTGGGTATTCTAAGATTCTGTGCTAATATCTGCTTATCAGTGAGTGCATATCTAGTGACTTCTTTTGTGATTGGGTTACCTCACTAAGGATGATAACCTCCAAATATATCCACTTGCCCAAGAATTTCATAAATTCATTGTTTTTAATAGCAGAGCAGTACTCCATTGTGTAAATGTACCACATTTTCTGTATCCATTCCTCTGTTGAGGGACATCTGGGTTCTTTCCAGAATCTGGCTATTATAAATAAGGCTGCTATGAACATAGTGGAGCATGTGTTATTATTACCAGTTGGAACATCTTCTGGGTATATGCCCAGGAGAGGTATTGCTGGATCCTCCGGTAGAGCTATGTCCAATTTTCTGAGGAACTGCCAGACTGACTTCCAGAGTTGTTGTACAAGCTTGCAACCCCACCAGCAATGGAGGAGTGTTCCTCTTTCTCCATATCCTCTCCAGCATCTGCTGTCACCTGAATTTTTGATCTTAGCTATTCTGACTGGTGTGAGGTGGAATCTCAATGTTGTTTTGATTGGCATTTCCCTGATGATTAAGGATGTTGAACATTTTTTCAGGTGCTTCTCTGTCATTCGGTATTCCTCACTTGAGAATTCTTTGTTTAGATCTGTACCCCATTTTTTGTTTTTCTGGAGTCCAGCTTCTTGAGCTCTTTGTATATATTGGATATTAGTCCCCTATCAGATTTAGGACTGGTAAAAAATTCTTTCCCAATCTATTGGTGGCCTTTTTGTCTTCTTGACAGTGTCTTTTGCCTTACAGAAGCTTTGCAATTTTATAAGGTCCCATTTGTCAATTCTTGATCTTACAGCACAACCCATTGCTGTTTTGTTTAGGAATTATTCCCCTGTGCCCTTATCTTTGAGGCTTTTCCCCACTCTTTCCTCCATAAATTTCAGTGTCTATGGTTTTATGCGGAGGCCTTTGATCCACTTAGACTTGAGTACAAGTAGATAAGAATGGATCGATTCATATTCTTCTACATGATAACCGCCAGTTGTGCCAGAACTGTTTATTGAAAATGCTGTCTTTTCCCACTGGATGGTTTTAGCTCCCTTGTCAAAGATCAAGTGACCATAGGTGTGTGGGTTCATTTCTGGGTCTTCAATTCTATTCCACTGATCTACATGCCTGTAGCTGTACTAGTACCATGCAGTTTTTTTTTTTTTAATCACAATTGGTCTGTAGTATAGCCTAATGTCAGGCATGGTGATTTCCCCAGAGGTTCTTTTATTGGTGAGAATAGTTTTTGCTATCCTAGATTTTTTATTATTCCAGATGAATTTGCAAATTGCCCTTTCTAACTCATTGAAGAATTGAGTTGGAATTTTGATGAGGATTGCATTGAATCTGTAGATTGCTTTCGGCAGGATAGCCATTTAGACTATTTTAATCCTGCCAATCCATGAGCATGGGAGATCTCTCCATTTTCTGAGATCTTCTATTTCTTTCTTCAGAGACTTGAAGTTCTTGTTATACATATCTTTCACTTCCTTAGTTAGAGTCACACCAAGGTATTTTATATTATTTGTGACTATTGTGAAGGGTGTTGTTTCCCTAATTTCTTTCTCAGTCTGTTTTTCCTTTGTGTAGAGAAAGGTCATTGATTTGTTTGAGTTAATTTTATATCCAGCTACTGCACTGAAGCTGTTTATCAGGTTTAGGAGTTCTCTGGTGGAGTTTTTAGGGTCACTTATATATACCATTATATCATCTGCAGTAATATTTTGACTTCTTCCTTTCTAATTTGTATCCCCTTGATATCCTTTTGTTGTCGAATTGCTCTGGCTAGGACTTCAAGTACTCTATTGAATAGGTAGGGAGAAAGTGGGCAGCCTTGTCTAGTCCCTCATTATAGTGGGATTGCTTCGAATCTCTCTCCATTTAGTTTGATGTTGGCAACTGGTTTGCTGTATATTGTTTTTATCATGTTTAGGTATGGGCCTTGAATTCCTGATTTTTCTAAGACTTTTATCATGAAAGGGTGTTGGATTTTGTCAAATGGTTTCTCAGCATCTAAGGAGATAATCATGTGGTTTTTGTCTTTGAGTTTGTTTATATAGTGGATTATGTTGATGGATTTCTGTATATTAAACCATCCCTGCTTTCCTGGAATGAAGCCTACTTGGTCATGATCGATGATCATTTTGATGTGTTCTTGCATTTGGTTTGCGAGGGTTTTATTGACTATTTCTGCATCAATATTCATGAGATAAATTGGTCTGAAGTTCTCTTTCTTTGTTGGATCTTTGTGTGGTTTAGGTATCAGAGCAAAAGTGGCGGTCTGATAACTCTGCACTAAACCCATCTGGTCCTGGGTTTATTTTTGGTTTGGAGGCTATTGATGACTGCTTCTATTTCTGTAGGGAAAATGGGACTGTTAAGATTGTTAATCTGATCCTGGTTTAACTTTGGTACCTGGTATCTGTCTAGGAAGTTGTCCATTTCATTCAGGTTTTCTAGTTTTGTTGAGTATAGGCTTTTGTAGTAGGATCTGATGATGTTTTGGATTTCCTCAGGTTCTTTTGTTATGTCTCCTTTTTCATTTCTGATTTTGTTAATTAGGATACTGTCCCTGTGCCCTCTAGTTAGTCTGGCTAAGTGTTTATCTATATTGTTGATTTTCTCAAAGAACCATCTCTTGGTTTGGTTGATTCTTTGAGTAATTCTTTTTGTTTCCACTTGGTTGATTTCGTCCCCGAGTTTGATTATTTCCTACTGTTTACACCTCTTGGGTGAATTTGCTTCCTTTAGTACTAGAGCTTCTAGGTGTGCTGTCAGGCTGCTAGTGTATGCTCTCTCTACTTTCCTTTTAGAGGCACTCAGGGCTCTAAGTTTTCCTCTTAGGACTGCTTTCATTGTGTCCTGACTTTTTAAAATTTTAAGGACAGATTTTCCTCATTTTTTAAACATAGATTAGCATTGCCATAGGCATTACTTTATTTCAGACCTTTATCAAATTTTTATTCCCCTTACAATGTTTGAAGCTGGCATTAGCCTTCATGGAGCTCTTCTCTGTTTCCTTCTCAGATCTGTCTACCTCCCTTCCTATCTCTCCCTTCCCTCCCTCTTGCCTTCTTCCTCCCTCCTACCACCTCCCTCCTGCCTGTCCCCTCTCTCCTGCTTCCTCCCTCCCTCCTGCACCTCCCTCCTGTCCCCTCCCTCTCACCTGGCCCCCCTCTCCCTCCCTCCTGTACTTCCCTCCTGCCCCTCCCATCCTCCTGCCCCTCCATCCTGTCCCTCCCCTCCCCACCTCCCCTCCCTCCCTCCCTCCTCCCTCCTGTCCCTTCCCTCTCTCCCTCCTTTACAGGTAACTGTATGAATGAGTACTTCTTCTCACCATGCCTCCAATGCAGTCTCCTTTCTCTTATTCTCAATATGATGACTTTTTCAGATTCACTGAAATGTTAAAGTCCCTTTTGTTGAAGTCATATTTTCCTTTGTCACACAAAACTGTCTGCTTCCCTCTCCTTCCTTCATTTGCTCCCTCCAGTGTCTTTTTGTTATATCTTATTGCCTCTGTCCATTTTTTAAAGTTGTTTTCCTCCCTCTCCCACCTTTCCCTGCTCCTTCCCCTCCCCTTTCTCCCTCCCTCTCCTTTCTTTCCTTTCTTCTTGTATGCCATCTTTATCAAGCATTGGTGGCATACATATGATTTGGGACACACACACACACACACACACACACACACACACACACACATTGCATGTATGTTGACTTTACCCTCAGCACAGGGCTATGCAGAGAAGGAATAGAATGAAGGAATCAACCCAGGCAATGCAACTATATATGCATAAGATAGAGCTCAGTGAAAAGAGACCTTCTAGCAGGCAGGGAAGTGGGAGAATGGGCTGTTAGGCCAGCTGGCACCTTGTAAGCAGAAGGGATACTGAGTCCAGTCATGCCCAGTGGTGTAGGAAGCTTCAAGTTTCAATGTATTGAACCATCCAGCTGAGTGATCCAGGGGTGGGATAAGGATGTTATGAATGCCTATCTAGGCAGTAAGGCATTGGTGGGGACTGAAGCAAGGAATGTTGATGCCTGAAGCAAAGCTAGGCTGCCAGAGAGGAGGGAGAGCAGGCAGGATTTGGGGTTCCAGGGGATGGCACTGGATGCTTAGATTCTAGCTTCATTTCTGTTTCTGTGACAAATGCCCTTGCCAGAAGCAGCTTCAGGAGAAAAGAGTTTATTTGTCCTATGAGCAACCTTAGGTTACATTCCATCATTCTGGGGAAATCAAGGCAGGGAATTAAGAGTCTGGTCACACCACATACATAGCCAAGAGCCGAGAGGAGCAAACGTATCCATGGGGTCTGCTTGCTACTTCTGCTCCCTAGAGCTTTCTTCTGTCTTAAGACTTTCCCACCTTGATTAAGAATAGATGTGCACATGGGCCACCGTGGACTCTGTAATTGCTTGTTAAAGCTCTCTTCCCAGATAGTTCTAGGTCATGTCAAGAACATGGTTAAAATTAGTCAGCACAGAGAAGGCTTTGGGTGATGTAGGATTTGTATTTGGGGCAAATGAGCCCATGGGTCTACAGTGAGGATACTTGAGCCTGCCTTGTGTTCTGTCCTTTCAGCCCCAGTGCTGGCTCCATAGACCTGATTCTGTTTTGCTACAGTCACAAGTGCTAGGCCTCCATTTGCTGCTAGATTCTTGGGGTGTTCATTCATCTAGTCTACTGCATTTGCTCCAGAAGGCTTTCCAGGAAGCTGAAGCTCAGTAGTCACTGCCTTCCATAGCATAGTGAGTAGGGCCTGGGTTCTAGCTCCTGACTCAGGCACTACTCACTTCTCTCCTCCAGGGAGTATAAGACAGCCTTAGATCCTGACCTTTCCCTTTCCCTCAGCACTGTGCACCTTCCTGTCTATGCCCCTATGAGACGTCACGTGTCTGTAATAAACCATGAGTCTGAATCAGAGATGGAAACTAGGCAGGAGGCTCCAGGTTCAGCATAAAGTACATTTTCTTAGTTTTCATATCACTTCTACGACTTCTTCTCTTCTTACCCCCTCCTCCTCTTTGTCCTCCTCCTCTTTGTCCTCCTCCTCCTCTTTGTCCTCCTCCTCCTCTTTGTCCTCCTCCTCCTCTTTGTCCTCCTCCTCTTTTTCTGAGACAGGTTTTCTCTATGTAGCCCTGGATGTCTTGGCACTCACCTGGTAGACCAAACAAGTTATAAAGAGATCTGCCTGTCTCTGTCTTTCAAGTGCTGGGGTTAAAGGCATGCACCACCACTGCCTGGATATTTCTTTTCCATCAGATCACATTTCTTTAAAATCAAAGCTTATACCAAGCTTTCTGAAAGTTCTTATTTTGTTGAGGTATAAACTTAGGATTCATGTCAAGGGGAGACAGGGGGGACAGATATATCAATGTAACCTCCCACATCTTGTTAAGGATTTCACACCCACGTGAACAGCAGTACTCACTCACTCACTCACTCACTCATGCACTCACTCACTTTCTTCCTTGAGCTGCACTCACTCTATTGCCTAAAGCTCACACTCCTGGAATTGAAGATCTAAGATCAAGCCTTTGCTATCTTGCCACTCTCCAGGAGATGGCCTTTTAAACACACCAGTCATTGTACCTCCCAGAGTCCACCCTCATCTAGGGCCCAGCTCTGTCTGGCACCTGAGACACCTCATGTCTGTCAGAAAACCCTGCTGAAGTGGAATCCAGGCTCTTTTATTGCCCTGGCTCTCCTCCCTTCCCCACCTGCACACTGACCCTCTCTGCACCAGCCTCAGGCTGCCCTCCCTGCATGGACTCACCTGGCTCTCCTTCTCAAGTTCCTCCTGTCATCTGAGCTTTCCCAGACACCTTTGTTCAGTTCCATTATCTTCAACCGTAGGTACATCACATTTAGACCTGTGTGTGAGCACTTCTCTTACTCCAAGACCACAGAATCCAGGGGAAAGGAAAAGAGGTTTACATTGAACTGGGCTGCTGCCATTTCTGGGCCTTTACTGCCCCCTTGTGATGATTTGCCTGTATTGACTCTTATGTGTTGTCACCCTAACTGCCACCAATCACTCTGTCCAGGTTGAGTAAGGAAGGAGATCTTTGCTATCCAAAGCATTCTAAGGCCATATCGAGCCAGATACACCAACCAGTTCACTCTCTTTTCTTTCCACTCACCCTTGCTAGAGCTTGGGAGGCTGCTTTCCTCTGAGAAACTGGCCCAGAGGATCCAGAAGGGATTTCAAGTAGGATAAAAATCAAGATGGAAGATGCATTCATTCCCCACTAGTCTTGTTTTCTTCTGAGCTAACGGAACAGACTTGGGGAAGGTGCTCAGTTTCCCCAGGGCAGATGATGCTCACTGTTTGCAAGGTGCCTGCCTGGGTTGTATGTGCTGCAGCTGTCAGCTGCCCACAGCCTGGATGTCCAGTGGTGAGCTCTACTCCAGCCCTTGCAGGCGGTTCCTGAGTATTTTCCCTTCCCTCTACAGAGTGCATGCTACATCTACATCCTCACTGACTGTCCAACACTTAGGTTTGGTTTGCTGTATAGAACTTTAGCATGGTTTTGCCTCCTGGCTGTGGTGTGGGAGCTCAGTTCCAATCTATAAACATTACTTAACATGGGATAAGAAAGAAATTTTGATGCTGGGTGAGATTTTACTTCTGTCTGTGATACCATATGACAGGCAGATGACTTAACTGTCTGTAAACTAGTCCCAGGGAATGTGAAACTCTCTTCTGCCCTCTAAGGGGACCAGACATGTACCTACTAAGTGCAAAGACATATATGCTGTAAAACACTCATATACACATAAGCAGACAGACAGATGATGGATGAAATGCAGATGGACAGGCAGACAGACAGGCAGACAGATAGAAAGGGGAGGGGTAGAAATTGAGGCTCCAATCTGCAATTCCAGGTATGACAAGAGACAGGCAGTTTTGTTCCTCTACCTGGAGCCCCCCACACCTTGTTCAGTTTGGGGCTGTCTGGTTGAGCAGACAGGGCTTCATTCAGTTGTGGGAGTTGAGATCAGTTACTAACTCCATCATCATGTAAGACCTGAAACCTGTCTTGACTGGCTTCCTCTGTTCAGAGAAACTGGGAGGAGAGAGAGAGAGAGGGAGAGAGAGAGAGAGAGAGAGAGAGAGAGAGAGAGAGAGAGAGAGAGAAAGGGAGAGAGCAAGGAAAGAAGCTAACATATAGAAGATAAAAAGAAGAGAAATGGAAGAAATGGATGGGAAATGGAAGAAACCGAGGGGGAGGCAGTTGCTTTGAGAGCCAGGGATAGTAGATTTTCACACTATGGCTCAGTAGGAGATACATTTAGTGTGTGTGTGGTGTTCATTAGAAGGAGTCTCTCAGATAATCTCTTCAGCCCAGGGACATTTGTTATCTTGCCCATGACCTCTTGGATATTTCTCAAGGCCTCTTCTGGTTCTCTAGAGTCTTGTTGCTAAAAAGGAGGGAGAATTGCCCTAGAGGGATAGACTATGCTCTAGGGCTGGGCTGTACACTTCCCTGCCCCCACTCCACAACCAGTGTGAGGTCAACCACTAATAGGGAGGAGAGTTTTAATTCCCTAAGACCAGGAGCAAGATCCTGTCTGTGATCTGGTGATGCTGAACTGAAGCACTCTAGATTAGATGGTTGGCCCAGGCTTGGCCCCAAATAAGTAGGAGTCAGGATCACCAGCTCTGACTGTGGACTTAACTGGATATAGAACAGAAAGCTGGCGACTGGAGTGACCAAACACACACCTGTCCCACATTAAGCATTACAACATTTTATTGTTCTTTTCTTTGAGCTTCATAAAGGTATCAGAATGTTCCAAGACAAGAAAGGCTTTGGCACATGGAAGGGAGAGGTGGAAGCCCTGATGAAATTCTAACCTACAAGTGGTTGCAGGCAATTCAGTACCAGCCACCGATTCTTGGGTCACAGCAGCTGAGTCACAACAGCCTCTGCATTACTGGGCAAGTGCTTAGGACTGAAGGTTTGTGACTGGGCCAGTGAGTTGCAAGGCTTCTGGTGACCAAAAGACAAATTGGACAGTGTGTAAAATGGAATTGTTAAGAGTTGGGTTGTTTCTAAGTCCTTCTCTGGAGAACCTGATAACACCCAGGGCCATGTCCTCGCCCTCCTCATATCACTGTGACTTTTTGTTTTGTGTCTTTCTGTGCTGTTTCACTATTGTTCCGATCCACTCTGAGGTTTTCTGCTTGGCTTCCTCCCAGCTGACAAGTGGCTCATAGCCCAGATCTTGCTGAGCTTTCTTGTAGGAGATGGTGAACACACTATTTAGCACTGTGATCAAGAGGCGGTTATAGGGTGGCCTATAGCTGTAGACTGGATGTAGCAGGAAGCTCACAGTTTCCAGCAGGAAGGCAAGCCAGTAGAGCAGGGGCAGAGGAAGGCTCCAGCTGGAATCAAGGCTCAGGCCCCACTCCTTGCTCAGGGTGCAATTTAAATCATCATAGCTTTGATGAGGGGTGTCATCAGAGATGTAGTAGAACTGTCCTTGGATGCTTGGGTACTTCTTGGGGACCTGTAGGCCCCTGGCAGCCAGGATGTGAGCCCAGGCTGCATTGCTCACATACACTGGGTTGGCTATGGAGAATGGGCCACTTTTCTTAATTATGCTGTTGTTCTCCAGTGCTGTATTCACAACAGTTGAAGTGTGTCGACATTCTTCCCCATAGATGAAAGGGAGTCTTAATGCACAAGTATGCAAAGTGCCACCATTCTTCAGGGTCCTCCCATTGGCTGCCAGCACTGCCTTCTCAGCCATCTTTTTGCTGTATGGGTATGGATCAGGCCATGTGCTTTCATGATGCTCTTCCTCATGGCCATTCAGGATGATGTCCTTGTAGGAATTTGGTCCAGCCACAATTATTGAGCTGCTGTAGATGAAGGCTGGTACACTGGCTTCCACACAAGCATCCAATAGGAGCTGAGTACCTGCTCATAGTAAGCTCACAATCATTGCTAGGAAATAAGCCAAAGGGCCACTGTGGCAATGGGGTTAGTTTCATATTCATTCCAACTCCCGTGAAAGGGCCAATACAGGCTAAATTCATTCCTACCTGATAGTGATTCAAACCTACCATTCTACAGAAAAAATCACTCCGAAATTAATAGAGGTGACATGTACCTTCTGGAAAGGAGGGAATTCCAGATTTACAAATTGAGGTTTCTAAATTCATAAGGCTCTCTGTCTCTCTGTCTCTCTGTCTCTGTCTCTGTCTCTTTCTCTCTCTCTCTCTCTCTCTCTCTCTCTCTCTCTCTCTGTTTGCATATCCATGTGCCTTTTGTACCTTTTTTTTTTTTAAATACTAGGGATCTAACCTAGGCTCTTTCACATGTTAGAGAAGGCCCCTACCACTGAGACACTGTCCTAATTTACTTTCTGTTTCTGTGATTAACACCATGTCCAAAGGGACTTGGAGGAGGGAAGTGTTTGTAGGCCTTATATGTCAAAATTACAGTTCATCAATGAGAAAAGTCCCTGTAGGAACAAAGGCAGGAGTGCCAATGCTATTCACTTTTTGCATCACATGGCTGCTCAAGTTGTTTACATAATATAACCCAGGACCTCTTGCTCAGCCTTGACACAGCCAAGTGTGCAGTGTCATATCCCTTCCAGCCCTCTCATATCTATCACTAACCAGGAAAATATCCCACAGAAGCACCCACTGGCCAATCAGATGGGAACAATTCCTCAGTATAAGTTCCTTCTTTCCAGGTGACAACTGTGTGTCAAGCTGACAAAATCTAAGCTGCCCTTTTACCTTGGAAAGTATGTTTCTAGATTTTTCTTCTTGAAGAGTGTACCTTTACATGTTTTTAAAACTGATATCAATTCATTAGTTTGGGTATATTGCTCAGAGATTGAGCCTTTACTTTGATTCCCAGAAACCACACAAATTCATTTAAAAAGGACTCCCTCACCAAATGAAAGCAAAGAGTTACTAATCATCATCCATTTTATTAGATTAAAGGACAGTGGGGTTTTAAATAAAAAAGGGAAATTACCATATTGTCAGAGGTAGTTCAGAATTTTCATCATGCCCACTCAGGTGTATTGTCCATAGTGTATGGGCAATATGTATTTTTATTGTATTTTATTTTCCAGATAGAGACCTAATATATAGCCCAGAGTGAGCTTGAAGGCATGATTGTTCTGATTCAGAGTCCTGAGTGCCAGGATTACAGATGTGTACCACTATACATGGGGATGCAGTATACTCTCATCATTAGATATCTAAGGCTGGTGTATTTTCCTCATGAAGTCAGAATTAATACAGAAATGGGAATCTGGTTACCCATAGTACCACCCTACAGTGAGGATGAGACAGAGGTAGCTATGCAGAACTAAAAGGGATCCTTGTAGTGTGGTTATGTGCATGCTCAAATACTTAGTTGATTTAGAAAAACAAAAACAAAAACAAAAACAAAAACAAAAACCAGTCACTTTGTTTGGAGGTTCCAGAGAGGATACATGGCAGGAAGGTTCTTGGAATATAGTGGTGCAATAAAGACTGGATTCAGGATTCAGTGTGGTTATTTTATATGGTAAAATCCTTATTAAAGTCAAATGGAAATCTACATTGTGAGGCACTAAGCATTAAGGGATTGGGATCTATGGAGGAGAGATGCTATGCTCTGCCTAGTACTTCTGCCTAGTACTAGATCTTCAAGAATAAACTGATGCCTATCTGAAGAGATGATAATGTGGAAATCCGAATAAAATTGCAGTTAAGAAAACAAGCTCCTTTTTTCCTAGGCAGATTATATAGAGCAGCATTGAAGGCTCTTTTGGTAGGGAAAGGTCAGTGTCTGGTCTCTAGATGCAGAGGGTGGATGGACATCAAATATTTAGATATGGCGTCAATCCACTTTGGTGTGGAGAGGCAGGAGATCTTTCCAGGAAGTTGGAGTGTCATGGGTGTGGCTATATAATCTTTCAGTCCTACTGACAACTCCTGGTGTCACTGTTCCTTCCTCTCTCTTTTTCTAAACCCAGAGGACAATAGATCTGAGTTCTGCCATCTGGGCTGTTGTGCAGATACATCTGACCTACTCAGAGCACAATAGGTATCCCGTGGTTGGCCCTTCTCTTTCTGTCCTAATCCTGTTGGGACATCTTAATTTACCCACCTGTTCCAACTCTTCCTCCAGGTGTTCCAAACTAGGGGCTTCCCTCCCAAACACGTCTTCCAGTTTTCATTTTCCAACCTGCTTCATATCTTCCTCAGGTACTGTACCTTTCAGATTGACATCTAGGATGGTCTGTCTGGAAGCAGCACCAAGGGGGTCAACAGCAGCAGCAGTGTGGATGACAGCAGACATGCCCTGGCAGGCTCTCTTCAGGCACTGGGCATCCAGAATGTCTCCCTTCAGTACTGTCACCTTGGCCTTTGTCTGCAGCTCTGTGGACAGAAAGCAAGGTCTTGGGAAGCTTTCTGCATGGGATGGAAGTTTCCTGACACAGGTGTCATTTATGTAGGTCTTCAAGGGCATTCATGGTGAGAAGACACTGAGGAGGAGATCTTTCTACAAAAGGAAGCATAAACTCTCAAAAATCAGAATGTAGCATTTGTAGGGTGTTGGGAACAAAATAAAGGGGAGGCCCAGGGCAGGGTGGGGAGAAATGGGAAAAGGGAAAAGATGCCCACGCCTGCCTTGTTTCCCTATTTCCTAGTCAGTCAGGCATGGGAGGGCTGCTATCTACCCTATCCACTCATCCCTGGGTGAGCATTCATCTATCCCACTCTTCAGGGGGTGGCCAAGGGGCAAACCTGCCTGGGGATACCCCCAGAGCTACTTTGCTAAAGCCACCAGGGTTGTCGGAGAGAGGGAATAGGGAAAAAGGTTCCCAACACTGACCAGAGTATGCAGCAGGCCTTGAAGGAGTAGAGACTGTCTATGGTTTAAGAGCTTTATTATAGAAATTCAGGGGAAATAGAAAAGGTAGGGGAGAGAGAGAGAGAGAGAGAGAGAGAGAGAGAGAGAGAGAGAGAGAGAGAGAGAGGATAGAGAGAAAGAGAGAAAGAGAAAGAGAGAGGAGAGAGGAGAGGAGAAGACAAAGAGAGAGGGAAGAGAAGAGAGAAGTGAGAGAAGTGAGAGGTGAGGACAAAGGTATGAGAGAGAGAGGTGAGGGATGAGCACCCCTTTTTTATGGTCTTCACTGTTGTTAGGTAATTTGGGAGGGGTTTAGCCTGAGGGTCAGAAGCTTGGGCCATTGCTTATGTGACTACTGACCATGCTTCTCTTTTGGGGGCTGTGGGAGGTGGTACCTTAGGCAGGGGCCAGAGTTCCAGGAGCATGAGGGAATACCTACCGTGTCATGTAGGTGAATTATGACCATCGTGGTTCAGACCTCAGCTTGACTGGAGACCAGCCTGCAGTTCCCCACAGTAGGGAAGGAAAGAAGCATCTATATCTACCCCATCCCTTTGTAGAACATGCATCTGAACAGTAAGATGCCGTTTGAGTTTTGCACATAAACAGAGTTATGGGAAACACCAACATGTATTAAAGCAACCGGAGAAGTGATGGCACAGAAATGTAAAGAGGGAGAATTGTATTTAATTGGTTGGGAATGGGGAAATTACGTATGGATTTCAAGGAGAAACAGAGTCAGAGTCCTGCCTTGGGAAGCTGTAGCAGCAGTCAGTGGGTTAAGCAGATTATGTTCTCTGGTGTTCCAATGATTAGGATCTAGACTATCGACACAAAGAAGGGCATTTTTTTTAGCCTTGTCCTGATAGGTCTTGATACTCTCTGTGTCTGGGCTGTATATAAATGAAGTGTTATCCCTATTACAGAGAGGAAATAGGGGTCTCTGTGAGAGAACTCAGAATGGGCTTAAATGAGGGTTTAGGTGAACATTTCTCATCAGATAGATCTTTGCAAATGAGGCAACCTCAATCAGACCACACTGTGCGTTTGTAGCCAGTGGCAGTGGCACAGATACATCAGTGTTTTCAGGTTCCTTTGAAATTTACTGAATGATACTGGCATTCATAATGTCATACAAATCTGCTCACAAAGTTAACATATGCCTTGCAGCCTGTACTAATAGTCCACCCTGGCTTTAGCTTCATATTTTGCACATGATTTTCTTAGTTTGCTCTTTCTTTTCCTAACTATGTCATGATATCAGGCATTCATTCTGATGTCCTGGGCATAGGTTGGGGAACAAGAAAAGGCTCCATGAACATGCC
>CACVCL010030199.1:0-53741 GCA_902729485.2 Mus minutoides
TTTATTTATATATATATATGTATATATATATATATATATATATATATATATATATATATATATATATATATATATATATATATATATATATATATATATATATATATATATATATATATATATATATATATATATATATATATATATATATATATATGATTATATGGCTCTACTTTGGACATATGTTACAACCTATCTATCAATAAAACAGTTTACTATATTCAAAATATTGTTACAATCCAACCAGTTCTTAGTACCTCAGGATCAGATTGCCTTCCTGATCCAACATTAAATCTTACTGGTCTTTGAAATGGCTTGCTGACAGTTCTACTAGTGTCTACTAATTACCTATTTTTGATGAAGTATCCATACTAATTGCATTAATTAAAAACAACAACAACAACAAAACTATCATGACCAAAGCAATTTACAAAGCAAAGAGGGTTTATGACTCCAGAAAGAAGAGTTCATCACTGCAGGGAGGCATGGTAGCAGGCTACAGGTTATGGCAACAGGAACAGAAAGTGGAGATCTCATATCTCAGCCACAAATATGAAACATAATGAGAAAACAAGAAATCAAGAAAGGCTTTATGCTCTCACATCCCATCCTGAGTGGAATACTTCCCCCTACAAAGCAATAACTCTTAAAGCTTCCCAAACTGTGCCAATAACTTGGTGACCAAGTGGTCAGATGTGGGAGTCTCTAGGGGACATTACTCATTTAAACAACCACACTACATTCGTGCTATCATAAGATGATTTCAGGGCTGAGGAGATGGCTCAGTAGATAAACTACACAAGCAGAACTTACTACACAAGCAGATGGACCAGAGCTCATATTTTAGCATCCATACAAAACACAAGGTACAGCCACACATGCCTGTAACCCTAGTGCTGTGGGGCGGGGGAATCATTGGAATGTGCTTGCTTGCTGCAAGCTTCATTCCAGGTGCATTGAGAGATGCTGCTGTAAAGGAACAAGGTGGAGGCTGATAGAACAGGACACCCAGTGTCCTCTTCCCGGCTCCCACAGCACACACTAAAGATCATTTCACTAGAAGAAAAGCGAACATTCGTATTCTGCTTAAACACCCTATACAGTAGCCTATACATTAGCCTATACATTGGCCACTTGTGACTTTCCAACCTCACTTCTACTTACAATTGTCCAATTCCATCAAGACTTACCTTCCTTCATAATATCCCAGACATGTTCTTTCTTCTAGATATTTTTGTACGCAGCCGTGGCCAACTTTCATCTATATACATCAAAAGTCACTTGTCTTTCTAGGCTCTTGAGTTAAGCATATCTTTTACACTAGCGTCTGATAGCTACAAATAAAATAATAACCTTAAGTTGTATCTTGGCACCTTACCCTTCTTATCATTTTTATATGTCTCTAAAATCCAAAGCATTCTCATGTCTTTTCATGTGTTTTATATGTTCACATCTATTTTTAAATTTTTACTCTAGACTCCCTGTTTCTGAATGAAACCTGCATGCAGGCAAAGATTTCCATTTTGGTTTATGCCCATACCACATGCATTTACATATTGTCTGACATGCCTGCAGGTTTTCAGACAGCATTAAGCTAATGACCATGTGAATAATGGGTGAAAATCCTCCGGGCATAGAAAAATGTGACTAGGAGGACCAGAGACATCAATTAACTTGATGCCAGATACGTTGGCACATGCCTTTCAGTCCTCCAAAATAAAGACAGAAATGCAAGCCAGGCATAGTGATAGACATCTGTAAATCTAGCAGTCAGAAAGCAGAGACAAAAGAATTGATTAAGTGCATTACAGGTATATGGGTTTTTTTTTTTTTTCTGAGTGTTAGATTCTATTCCATTGATCAACCTGTCTGTTTTTATGCCAATACTATGTGGGTTTTATTATTATTGCTCTGTAGTGCAGCTTGAAATCAAGGATAATGATACCTCCAGAAGTTCTTTTATTGTACAACATGGTTTTAGATATCCTGACTTTTTTTGTTTTTCTATATGAAGTTGAAACTTGTTCTTTCATTTTTTTTTGTTTTTTTTTTAAATTTTTTTATTAGATATTTTCTTAATTTACATTTCAAATGCTATCCTTAAATTTCCCTATACCCTCCCCCTGCCCTGCTCCCCTACCTACCCACTCCCACTTCTTGGCCCTGGCTTTCCCCTGTATTTGGGGCATATAAAGTTTGAAATACCAAGGGACTTCTCTTCCCAATGATGGCTGACTAGGCCATCTTCTGCTACATATGCAGCTAGATACATGAGCTCTGTGGGTTCTGGTTAGTTCATATTGTTGTTCCTCTTATAGGGATGCAGACCCCTTCAGCTCCTTGGGTACTTTCTCTAGCTCCTCATTGGGGGCCCTGTGTTCCATCCTACAGATGACTGTGAGCATCCACTTCTGTATTTGCCAGGCACTGGCATAGCCTCATACAAGACCACTATATCAGGGTCCCTTCAGCAAAGTCTTGCTGTCATATGCAATAGTGTCTGAGTTTGGTGACTAATTATGGGATGGATCCCCGCATGGGGTAGTCTTTGGATAGTCCATCCTTTCTTCTTATCTCCAAACTTTGTCTCTGTAATTCCTTTCATGGGTATTTTGTTCCCTATTCTAAGGAGGAATGAAGTATCCACACGCTGGTCTTCCTTCTTCTTGATTTTCTTGTGTTTTGCAAATTGTATCTTGGGCATTCTAAGTTTCTGAGCTAATATGTGCTTGTCAGTGAGTGCATATCTAGTGACTTCTTTTGTGATTGGGTTACCTCACTAAGGATGATATACTCCAGATACATCCATTTGCCCAAGAAATTCAAAAATTGATTGTTGTTAATAGCAGAGTAGTAACTCCATTGTGTAAATGTACCACATTTTCTGTATCTATTCATCTGTTGAGGGACATCTGAGTTCTTTCCAACTTCTGGCTATTATAAATAAGGCTGCTATGAACATAGTGGAGCATGTGTTCTTATTACCAGTTGGAACATCTTCTAGGTATAAGCCCATGAGAGGTATTGCTGGATTCTCTAGCAGTACTATGTCTAATTTTCTGAGGAACTGCCAGAATGACTTCCAGAGTGGCTGTACAAGCTTGCAATCCCACCAGCAATGGAGGAGTGTTCCTCTCTTCAACAACTTCATCAGCATCTGCTGTCACCTGAATTTTTTATATGAGCCATTCTGACTAGTGTGAGGTGGAATCTCAAGGTTGTTTTGATTAGCATTTCCCTGATGATTAAGGATTTTGAATATTTTTTCAGGTGCTTCTCAGCCATGTGGTATTCCTTGGTTGAGAATTCTTTCTTTAGCTCTGTACCTCATTTTTAATGGGGTTATTTGATTTTCTGGAATCCAGCTTTTTGAGCTCTTTTTATATATTGGATATTAGTCCCTTATCAGATTTAGGATTGGTAAAAATACTTTCCCAATTTGTTGGTGTCCTTTTTGTCTTATTGATGTTATCTTTTGCCTTAAAGAAGCTTTGCAATTTTATGAGGTCTCATTTCTCAATTATTGATCTTACAGCACAAGCCATTGCTGTTCTCTTTAGGAATTTTTCCCCTGTGCCCATATCTTCAAGGCTTTTCCCCACTTTCTCCTTTATAAATTTCAGTGTCTCTGGTTTTATGTGGATGTCTTTGATCCACTGAGACTTGAGCGTTGTACAAGGAGATAAGAATGGATCAATCAACATTCTTCTACATGATAAGCACCAGTTGTGCCATATCATTTGTTGAACATTGTCTTTTTTTTTTTTTTTTTTTTTTTTTTTTTTTTTTTTTTTTTTTTGCACTGGATGATTTTAGCTCCCTTGTCAAAGATCAAGTGACCATAGGTGTGTGGATTCATTTCTGGGTCTTCATTTCTATTCCATTGATCTACATGTCTATCGCTGTAGCAGTACCATGCAGTTTTTATCACAACTGCTCTGTAGTACAGCTTAATGTCAGGCATGGTGATTCCCCCAGAGGTTCTTTTATTGTTGAGAATAGTTTTTGCTATCCTAGGTTTTTTATTATTCCAGATAAATTTGCAAATTGCCATTTCTAACTCAGTGAAGAATTGAGTTGAAATTTTGATGGGAATTGCATTGAATCTGTAGATTGCTTTCGGCAGGATAGCCATTTTGACTATATTAATCCTGACAATCCATGAGCATGGGAGACCTTTCCATCTTCTGAGATCTTCTTGGATTTCTTTCTTCAGAGACTTGAAGTTCTTGTCATACAGATCCTTCACTTGCTTAGTTAGAGTCACACCAAGGTATTTTTTTATTATTTGTGACTATTGTGAAGGGTGTTGTTTCCCTAATTTCTTTCTCAGCCCATCTCTCAGCCATTGATTTGTTTGAGTTAATTTTATATCCAGCTACTGCACTGGAGCTGTTTATCAGGTTTAGTAGGTCTCTGGTGGAATGTTAGAGGTCGCTTATATGTACTATCATATCATCTGCAAATAGTGATATTTTGACTTCTTCCTTTCCAATTTGTATCCCCTTGATCTCCTTTTGTTCTCAAATTGCTCTGGCTAGGACTTCAAGTACTATATTTAATAGGTAAGAAGAAAGTGGACAGCCTTGTCTAGTCCCTGATTTTAGTGGGATTGCTTCAAGCTTCTCTCCATTTACTTTGATGTTGGCTACTGGTTTGCTGTAGATTGCTTTTATTATGTTTAGGTATGGGCCCTAAATTTGTGAACTTTCCAAGACTTTTATCATGAAAGGGTGTTGGATTTTGTCAAATGCTTTCTCAGCATCTAAAAAGATGATCATGTGGTGTTTGTCTTTGAATTTGTTTATATAGTGGATTACGTATGGATTTCCGTATATTAAACCATCATTGCATCCCAGGGATGAAGCCTACTTAGTCATGATGTATGATCGTTTTGATGTGTTCTTGGATTCAGTTTGGGAGGACTTTATTGAGTATATTTGCATCTATATTCATGAGAGAAATTGGTCTGAAGTTCTCTTTCTTTTTTGGATCTTTGTGTGGTTTAGGTATCAGTGTAATTGTGGCTTTATAGAATGAATGGGGTACAGTACCTTCTGCTTCTATTTTGTGGAATAGCTTGAGGAGAGGTGGAATTAGGTCTTCTTTGAAAGTCTGATAGAACTCTGCACTAAACCCATCTGGTACGAGGCTTTTTTTTTTTTTTTTTGGTTGGGAGACTATTGATGACTGCTTCTATTTCTTTAGGGGAAATGGGACTGTTTATATTGTTAATCTGATCCTGGTTTAACTTTGGTACCTGGTAACTGTCTAGGAAGTTGTCCATTTCATCCAGGTATTCTAGTTTTGTTGAGTATAGGCTTTTTTAGTAGGATCTGATGATGTTTTGGATTTCCTCTGGTTCTGTTATTATGTCTCCTTTTTCATTTCTGATTTTGTTAATTAGGATACTGTCCCTGTGCCCTCTAGTGAGTCTGGCTAAGGGTTTATCTATCTTGATTTTCTCAAAGAAACAGCTCCTGATTTGGTTGATTCTTTGATTAGTTCTTTTGGTTTCTACTTGGTTGATTTCGGCCCTGTGTTTGATTATTTCCTATAGTCAAGTCTACTCCTCTTGGGTGAATTTGCTTCCTTTAATTCTCGAACTTCTAGGTGTGCTGTCAGGCTGCTACTGTATGCTCTCACTAGTTTCTTTTTTGGAGGCACTCAGGGCTATAAGTTTTCCTCTTAGGACTGCCTTCACTGTGTCCCATAAGTTTGGTTATGTAGTGGCTTCATTTTCATTAAACTCTAGAAAGTCTTTAATTTCTTTCTTTATTTCATCCTTGATCAAGGAATCATTCAGTAGTGTGTTGTTCAGTTTCCACGTGAATGTTGGCTTTCTATTATTTATGTTGTTATTGAAGATTAGCCTTAGTCCATGGTGGTCAGATAGGATGCATGGGATAATTTCAATATTTTTGTATCTGTGGAGGCCTGTTTTGTGACCAATATGGTCAACTTTGGAGGAGGTACCATGTGGGGCTGAGAAGAATTTATATTCTTTTGTTTTAGGATAAATGTTCTGTAGATATCCATTAAATCCATTTGTTTCATAACTTCTGTTAGTGTCCATGTGTCTCTGTTTAGTTTCTGTTTCCAGGATCTATCCAATGGTGAGAGTGGGTTGTTGAAATCTCCCACTATTATTGTGTGAGGTGCAATGTGTGCTTTGAGATTTACAAAAGTTTCTTTAATGAATGTGGCTACCCTTGTATTCAGAGCATAGATATTCAGAATTGAGAGTTCCTCTTGGTTGATTTTAACTTTGATGAGTATGAAGTGCCCCTCCTTGTCTTTTTTGATAACTTTTTGTTGGAAGTCAATTTTATTCAATATCATAATGGCTACTCCAGCTTGTTTCTTCAGACAATTTGCTTGGAAAATTGTTTTCTAGACTTTCACTCTGAGGTAGTGTCTGTCTTTTTCCGTGAGGTGGGTTTCATGTAAGCAGCAAAATGTTGGGTCCTGTTCATGTAGCCAGTCTATTAATCTATGTCTTTTTATTGGGGAAATGAGTCCATTAATGTTAAGAGAAATTAAAGAAAGGAAATTGTTGCTTCCTGTTATTTTTGTTGTTAAAGTTGTGATTCGGTTCTTGTGACTGTCTTCTTTTCGGTTTGTTGAAGGATTACTTTCTTTTTCTAGGGTGTAGTTTCCATCGTTGTGTTGGTGTTTTCCCTTTATTATCCTTTGAAGGGCTGTATTTGTGGAAAGATATTGTGTGAATTTGGTTTTATCATGGAATACTTTGATTTCTCCATCTATGTTATTTGAGAGTATTGCTGGGTATAGTAGCCTGGGCTGGCATTTGTGTTCTCTTAGTGTCTGTATAACAGCTGTCCAGGATCTCTGGCTTTCATAGTCTCTGGTGAGAAGTTTGGTGTAATTCTAATAGGCTGCTTTTATATGTTACTTGACCTTTTTCCATTACTGCTTTTAATATTCTATCTTTATTTAGTGCATTTGTTGTTCTGATTATTATGTGTCTGGAGGGATTTCTTTTCTTGTCTAGTCTAATTGGAGTTCTGTAGACTTCTTGTATGTTCATGGGCATCTCTTTCTTTAGGTTTGGGAAGTTTTCTTCTATTATTTTGTTGAAGATTTTTGCTGGTCCTTTAAGTTGAAAATCTTCATTCTCATCTACTCCTATTATGCGTAGGTTTGGTCTTATTGTGTCCTGGATTTCCTGGATGTTTTGAGTTAGGATCTTTTTGCATTTTGCATTTTGATTGTTGTGCCCATGTTCTCTATGGAATCTTCTGTGCCTCAGATTCTCTCTTCCATCTCTTGTATTCTGTTGCTGATGCTCGCATCTATGGTTCATGATTTCTTTCCTAGGGTTTCTATCTCCAGGGTTGTCTCACTTGGGGTTTTCTTTATTGCTTTTACTTCCCTTTTTAGGTCTTGTATGGTGTTGTTCAATTCTATCACCTCTTTGGTATTTTCCTGTAGTTCTTTAAGGGTTTTTTGTGTTTCCTCTTTAAGGACTTTTACCTCTTCAGCAGTGTTTTCCTGTATTTCTTTAAGTGTGTTATTAATGTCCTTCTTAATGTCCTCTACTAACATCATGAGGTATGATTTTAAATCCGAGTCTTGCTTTTTGGGTGTGTTGGGGTATCACATCCAACACTGGCTGAGGTTGGAGTGCTGGGTTCTGATGATGGTGAGTGGTCTTGTTTTCTGTTATTAAGATTCTTACATTTGCCTTTTGCCATCTGGTAATCTCTGGAGTTAGTTGTTATAGTTGTCTCTGGTTGGAGCTTATTCCTCCTGTGATTCTGTGAGCCTCTGTCAGCAGTCCTGGGAGTCCAGCTCTCTCCTGAGTCTCATTGGTCAGAGCAGTCTCTGCAGGCAAGCTCTCCTCTTGCAGGGAAGGTACACAGAGGTCTGGTTCCCATACCTGCCTCTTGGCTAAAGATGAAGGCCTGATATAGGGTCTGTCCCAGAAGATGTGTTATCTCTGCAGCCTGTGCACTCACCTGCACAGACTGGTCTCTGTGGGACCTAGAACCCAAGATGGCTCCCTCACATGCTCCTCCCAGGCAGACACCTCTCCTCTGGCAGGGAAAGTGCCGGATGTCTCGAGCCTGAAACTGGGCCTGTCCCAGAACCTGTGTCGCTTCTGACTGTCCCAGAACCTGTGTCACTTCTGCAGTTCATTCACTCACCCTTTGCAGTCCAAGAGCTGACCTGTGTGGACTGGTCTCTGAGGGATCCAGGAACCAAGATGGCTCCCTCACCTGCTCCTACAAGCAGAGCCCTCCTGGGACCGACACCTCTCCTCTGGTGGGGAAGGTACCCCGATGTCTGGAACCCGAAACAGGATCTGTCCCAGAAGCTGTGTCTCTTCTGCAGTGCGCTCAATCACCCTTCGCAGTCTGTGAGCTGACCTGTGCAGACTCTCTTTCATGTTTTTAAAAGAATTGTTTTGGAACTTTGATGGGAATTGTATTGAATCTGTTTCTTTCTTCCGAGACTTAAAGTTCTTGCCATACAGGTCTTTCACATTCTAGCTTAAAGTTAATCCTAAATATCTTATTATTTGTGGCTGTTGTAAAGGGTGTTGTTTCCCTAATTTCTTTCTCAATTTGTTTATAGTTTGTATAAAGGATTTTATACTGATATATTTTTTCAGTTGATTATGTACCCAGCCACTTTGCTGAAGGTGTTTATGAGCTATAGGAGTTCTCTGGTAGAATTTGGGGGTCACTTATGTGTACTCTCATGTCATCACTATTTTGCCACTAGTGACACTTTGACTTCTTCCTTTCTAATTTGTACCCCTTGATCTTCTTTAGTTGAGTTCCTTTTGAATTTCAAGTTCTGTGCTGAATAGATACGGAGAGGGTGGGGAGCCATGCCTTGTCTCCGACTTTTGTAGAATTGCTTTTAGTTTCTCTCCATTTATTTTGATGTTGGTTATTGGCTTGCTGTGTATTGATTTTATTATGTTTGGATATGCACCTTGTATCACTGATCTCTCCAAGACTTTTAACATGAAGGAGTGTTGGATTTTGTTAAAGGCTTTTCTAGCATCTAGTAACATTATCATGTTTTTTTTTTCCCTTTCAGTTTGTTTATACAATGGGTTACTCATATTTTGTATATTGAACCATCCCTGCATCCTTGGGATGAAGACTGTTTGATTATGGTGGATGATGTTTTAATGTGTTCTTGGATTCAGTTTGTGAGTATTTTTATTGAGTATTTTTGCATCAATATTCATAATAGAGATTGGTCTAAAATTCTCTTTCTTTGTTGAGACTTTGTGTGGTTTAGTTATCAGGGGTATTGTGAAATTATAAAATAAGTTTGGCAATGTTCCTTCTGTTTCTTTTCTGTGGAATAGTTTGAAACTCACACACCTACAGACACTTGATTTTTGAGAAGGAAGCCAAACTCAAACAATGGTAAAAAAGAATGCATCTTCAACAAGTGGTGCTGCTCTAACTGGACGCCTGCATGTAGAAGAATGCAAATAAATCCATATTTATCACCCTGCACAAAACTCAAGTCCAAGTGGATCAAAGACCTCAACATAAAACTAGACACACTAAATCTAATAGAAGAGAAAGTGAGAAAAAATGTCTTGAACACATTGGCACAAGAGACAAATTCCTGAATAGAATACCAATAGTTTGGGCACTAAGATCAACAATTAATAAATGGGACCTCATGAAACTGCAAAGCTTCTGTTAGGCAAAGGACATTGCCAATAGGACAAAACAGCAGCCTATATATCTTCCCAACTCTACATTTGACAGAGGACTGATATCCAACATATATAAAGAAGTAAAGAACTTAAACTCAAAACAAAACAAAACAAAACACATAACTCAGTTTAAAAACAAAACAAAACAAAATGGTGTACAGAGCTAAACAGAGATTTTGCAATAGAGGAATCTAAAATGGCCAAGAAGCACTTAACGAACTGTCCAACATCCTTAGTCATCAGGGAAATGCAAATCAAAATAACTCTGAGATTTCATCTTACACCCATCAGAATGGATAAAATAAAACACTGTAGCAACTGCACCTGCTGGTGAGGATGTGGAACAATGAGCACACTCTTCCATTGCTGGTGGAAGTTCAAAGTAATACAAACACTTTGGAAATAATTTTTTTGGTTTTTCAGAAAGTTTGGAATTGTTCTGCAGCATGACCCAGCTATACCACTCCAAGGCATATATCCCAAAATGCCCCACTATACCATAAGAACATTCAACTATGTTCATAGTAGCTTTATATGTAATAGCCAGAAAGACATACATGGTATGTACTCACTTAGAAGTAGCCGTTAGCCATAAAGTACAGGATAATCATGATACAATCCACATACCCAAAGAGGGCTTAAGGGAAGAAATGTGAATCTTACTCAGAAAGGGAAATAAAACAGATATCAGAGGTAGAGAGTGAGGGAGGGAGACTGAGTAGGAGAGAGCATGAGGAGAGGAAAGGAGATGAGAGGGGGATCAGGAGAAGGCTTGAACAGAGAGTGGAAATTGATAGGAGACATCCCTGGGACTAGCTGGGAACCTGGGACAGGAGTCTATGGGGGTGACCCTAGCTGAGACTCCCAGCAGCAAAGGATATGGAGATTGAAGTGGCTACCTCCTGTAGCCAGGAAGGACTTCCAGTAGAAGCAGAGAAACATCAACCCATCCACAAAACTTTCAACTCAAAATGTATCCTGGCTACAGATATGCAGAGATCAAGATGGAGTAGAGATTGAGGGAATGGACATCCAATGACTGGCCCAAATTGAGACCCATCCCATGGGGAGAGAGCCAACCCCTAAAACTATCAGTGATACTCTGCTACACTTGTAGACAGGATACTAGCATAACTGTCTTCCAAGAGGCTTCATCCAGTAGCAGATGGAAACAGATAAAGAGACCTACAACCAAACATCAGGCAGAGCTCTGGGAGTCATGTGTAAGAGTTGGGTATAGGATTGAGAGAGCCAGAGGGGCAAAAAATACCACAGGAAGACCTACAGGGTCAACTAACCTTGGCCCATGAACACTCACAGAGACTGAACCACCAACCAAAGTGTGTGCATAGGCTGGACCTAGGCTCCCAACACATCTGTAGCAGATGTGCAGCATCTTCATGTAATCTTCATGTTGGCCCCCTAACAACTAAAGAGGGGGCTGTCTCTGAATATGTTGTCGGCCATTGGATCCCCTTCCTCTAGCTCTATTGACTAGTCAGGCCTCAATGGGAGAGAAGGCTTCATCTTGCAGTGCCTTGGATGTCCCAGGGCAGGGGAGTACCCAAGTTAATAATGGAGGGAGGGATTTGTGAGGGTGGGACTTTGGGGTGGGTTTGAGACAAGAAATAAAATGAATAAATTATTTAATGTACAGAAAATGTGGTACACTTACACAATGGAATACTACTCAGCTATTAAAAACAATGAATTCATGGAATTCTTAGGCAAATGGATGGAAATAGAAAATATTTTCCTGGGTGAGGTAACTCAGTCACAAAAGAACACTCATGGTATGTAATTGATAAGTGGATATTAGCCTAAAAGCTTAGAATACCCAATATACAATTCACAGAACACATGAAGCTCAAGAAGAAGGAAGAACAAAGTGTGGGTTCTTCAGTCCTTCTTAGAAGGGGCAACAAAATGCTCATAGGAGGAAATAACGTGTCAAAGTGTGGAACAGAGACTGAAGGAAAGGCCATCCAGAGACTGTCCCACCTGGGGCTTCATCCCATATACAGTCACCAAATCCAGACACTATTTTGGATACCAATAAGTGCTTGCTGACGGGAGCCTGATAAAGCTGTCTCCTGAGAGGCTTTTTCAAAGGAGGATGCTTTCAACCAACCATTGGACTGAGCACCGGTTCCCCAATGGAGGAGCTAGAGAAAGGACTGAAGGAGCTGAAGGGGTTTGCAACCCATAGGAAGAAAAACAATATCAACCAACTAGACCCTCACTACTACCACCATAGAGCTCCCAGGGACTAAACCACCAACCAAGGAGTACACATGGACGGTCCCATGGCTCCAGCTGCAGAGGATAGCCTTGTCAGACACCAATAGGAGAGTCCCTTAGTCTTGGGAAGGCTCCATGCCCTAGAGTAGGGGAATGCCAATGTGGGGAGCCGGGAGTGGGTGGGTGGGTGGATGAGCAAGGGAAAGGAGGATGGGATAGGGGTTTCTGGAGAGGAAACCAGGAAAGGGGATAATATTTGAAATGTAAATAAATCAAATATCCAATAAATTTTTTTTAAAACATTGGATGGCCTTTCCTTCAGTCTCTGTTCCACACTTTGTCTCCTTATTTCCTCCCATGAGTATTTTGTTGCCCTTCTAAGAAGGACTGAAGAACCCACACTTTGGTCTTCCTTCTTCTTGTGTATGATAGGCCACCAATGGCTATCTAGTGAAATTCACCCAATACAGGTAATGATGAGGCTTTGCAACACTGTCAGTAAAGAATGAAGGGGCCAAGTTTTGGTATCGATGCAAGCTTTCTGTCTTCCTCATCCATTTCTTCTCAACAGTATTACTTCTGTACATTTAATAAGAGTAATTAAGACTGACATTTCCTGTATATGTGAAAGTGATATTTGACAGGATTCCCCAGGCTCGGATTGAAATAGATAAATAGCAGAAGGATTGGAATCATCTAGACCCTCATGGCTGGTAGTTCAGACCTCTACTAAAAAATGGAGACCACACCAAATTCATTCAAAGTACTATAATGGACCAATAAGGATGAGGGTCAAATCCAGCGGTGTGCTCAGTGTTCGACTGTCATTATGGGTCTTGCACAGAGAAATACTTTTAAATTGCATGCAATCTCCTCCAGTTAAATTCATCATTTTCTAAAGTATAAGTAGCATTAGACCCTAGAGTTAGTCAGGAGCCCCGGGTCATTACTTCACCCTGTGAGCCATTGCTCTTGTATTGATGCCAAAAGAATTTTACATATTCCTCTATTCATTCATTTAATAAAATGAAAATGCTCCTAAAGGGTATATGCTATTTTAAATTCTGGGTAGAGACCAGGGGTTGAACATAGTTTTTGCTCTTAAACAAGTCTAAGGAAAGTGTTTTATAATGCAACCAATACTGACAGACACTGTCTTCTCCTCTGAGCTGGGACAATAGAGACAGGGGATCATTGGTTAAGGTGATTGACAGATTACCATCTCAGCTCTGAAATGATCTTCATTGTAGCTTGTTTGACTGAAGGACCAGGTCCTCAGTGCATTTTCTCTTTGAGCGGATTTTACACAAACACGTTCTTTTAGAATTGGCTTTATAGGCTACGTATGTTGGCATATCACAGGGGACTATGAAAAAAATAGCTTATGGCATTATAAACAGCATTTAAAGTGTTTGCAGGATTTTATAACAAATAAGATGGTGTTTTAAATATTCATATAATCCCACACAAATTCAATGTTTTCTAAAAGGATATAGTTTTTGAAAAAGTAAATAAGCATATGTGAAAACATTATTCTCATCACATTAATTTGCAATAATAGCAATATTTAAGGGATTTTTTAAAAGTTCTCCAGAAAAGTAATTACAATGCAGAAACACTTCTACTTCTTCAGATATGCCATTTATTAGTTCTTGCATTTACTTCATGAACATCCTTACAGCCATTTATTGAGGCATTATCAGGTGTCCTAAGAACTTAAGAACAAGTTTAATAAATATTTAATGAATGGATCCAGGTTCCTTCAGCACTTATCTCTGGGATCTTCTAGTCCAAAGGAAAATTACCAGTATAAATCACCTCTCATCTGTAACCTGAAGGATACTCATTGGAACAAACTCCGTCAGCAGTCTGGATCCTGATGGGGGAGTAGATTGCCCCCTGGGATAATGGGGCAGTGCAAGTTCAGGTGGGCATGGTTATCTGTGTCATGGTGGGTGATGGGATTGTCCCCTAGAATAACAGCAGAGGATGATATTCAGAGGAGGCCAATCGTGAATTGCTGTCCTGTCACCATGGCTACAGATACTGTGCCCGTTGGTTGAGCAGCCAGTGTCATTTCTATCCCAAGTGATATTCAAACAAGTGTGCATGCACAAGATGATTAACCTACACCTTGGGATGGATTAATCCCTTAGCAAAGTCTAACAGTATGGAGCTCAGAGGATGCAGTCTAAAGATGACCTCTCAGGCATTAGGTCATTTATTTGTCTGCTTAGTGTCCTGCATCCATCTCAGCTGAGTCACTCCCAGCGTACCGAGACATTTAGTAATTTCTGACTTGAAGGACAACATTGAATCCATACCTCTCCTGTTGCCATGATACCCTCTCCTTCTCTTTATTGAAAATTTCTTAGAAGGAATTGTCTCGGGTCTACAGTTGCTCATCACTCATACACCACTCTGATTCAACTCTCAAACTCAGACAACCATCAGTAAAAACCAAACCATATGTTCATTCCAATGTTAGTGTCACCTGACTGCATGTGATGCTTTCTCCCATCGTCCTACTCTTCATTTATCTCCCCCCCTTCAGCATTTTTCACCACCCTATTGTTTGTCTTATAACCATAAATCACACCTCAACCTATCCATTTTTCAAGCTTTTGTTCATATACTCAGTCAAATATTCAATTTCTTTTAATGAGTGCATCTTCTTTTTGCTCTTTTTTATCTTTCTAGTGGGCACTGACAATTTCCACGATGTTAAATATTACCCATGTGTCAATAATGCCTACTCTATTAAGAGTTATTTATCTCTGTTATCTAACTTAAATTTTACTTAGCTAATGTGTATTCACCAATGAGGCAGAGGCAACATCATATAGACTTCACACATCCAGGACCAACACTAGGGCATCATTAATATTATGGTGTCAGTTTTGGTAAGAAGGAATTCCAATATTTAGCCAATGAAGGAGAAAGTAAAAGATCAGCTTTGGGCTAGAGAAATGGCTTGCAGGTAAGAATATTTACAGTACAATCATGGAGACTTTAAGATTGGATGCCAGCCTGTAGGTAAAAAGCTGGATGTGACTTTCTCTACCTGTAACTAGAATATTGGAAGTAATTATAGGAAGATGCTAGCCTGGCTCCAGTTTCAGTCTCAAATAACTAAGGCAAACAGTGATAGGGTGGGATATTGGATGCTGGATGTCCCAGTCTGACCTCCACAAACAAGCTCACAACCAGGTATCTCACACACACACACACATACACACACACACACACACACACACACACACACACACACCACATCACAGCCATACATACATGCCTACCCATATGTATATTTTTTTATTTAAATCATTCGTTATAGTTGCCTCCCTTTTTCTTCCATGATCCAGGTAATTAGAAAAACCTTAAAGTGGACATCAGTGTTCTTGCCATTTGAATGTTTATTTGTGTGCATATATCTGCCTCTTTCTCCATGTGTGCACTACATGCAGGTATCCACAGAGGCCAGGAGAGAGTGTTGAAATCCCCAGAACTCGAATTATAGGCAGTCTTGGTCATCCATTATGGGTGCTAGGGAAGAAACTCTGGCCCTCAGCAAGAGCAGTATAAGCTCTTAAATATAAATATAGTAAAGAAATAAATTTAAAACACAAACAAAATCTAGAAATACAATATTACTGGTTGTTGAGTTGACAAGATGATGACTGGTGAGCAATATCTCTCTATCCCCAGAAGTATTTTTAATCCCAGAATGCACTCCTAACAGAAGCCATATTTCAAGCCATTTTCATGCCTTTCAGCTGTTCTTGGTAGATGGATAGTGCCTCTTTGCAATGTCTGCCCCTCCATATATAACACTAATAAAGAATCAATATATGAATGAGCTTTATCAGTCACTTGCATTAAGTTTGTTTTGAACAAACATCCTTAACTGTTATTGCTAGAATGGCCCTATGGTCCCTAGTGTAAAGTAATTGGGGGAGGGCAGGGGAAATCAACCAATGGCACCTGTAGCAACATGAATGTACCGCAAGAATCTAATGTTTTATTTGTTGGGTAAAACAAGCTTTAAGCAATGAGTCCCTTGCTTGTTGTTAATTCATATACCAGTGAAAGAGTAAAATGGTGGGAAGAGATGTCAGTCATTAAGGTTGTAGGTGATTGGATAATCACTGCTCACAGCTGGACTAGCACTCTTCCAACATCTGCCTGAATGTTCAGCTTTATGACAGCGACTGAACAGTAGTTGTTACACTTGCACATTCTTCTTTATGTAGGCTACACCTCTATATAAAGCTTACCTTTAAAATATGAAGAGTGTTCAGCTCCTTCCAACTTGGCTATTGTCACTAAGCACTCTGGGTATGTTAAATCTAAGAAATAGAAACAGTAGCACATTCTACTGGGTAATTATTGTGTATTTAGGAAAATGCCTAATTACACATTCAACTGACACACTACAATGATTTCAGAAAGCCTTGGCTAATACAAAAAGTATGTGTTCTGAATCAGTAATATGCTGTTGTCAGAAGAGCAAACATCCAGGCCTGTGATTAAATAACGTTAATACAACTATGGTAAAGAAATAAATTAAAAACATAAACAAAGTCTAGAAATACAGTATTGTAAGTGCAGTTTCTGGTTGTTAAGTTGACAAGAGCATAAGAGCTACTGTGTTTGAATAGAAAAGAGAAAAATAACAAAACCATGAGATTCCACATTTTACAAATCGAATTTAACATATGAGCATTGCCACAGTAACTGAGACAACTATGACAGAATTGTTGTCTTGGGTGGTTTCTAGATATAAAAGAATTCAGATGCTAATATGAGCTTTACAAGCTTAGAGTTACTTACACATATACTTAATATCTCTCATTTCATGATTTTTTTCTGAGAGAGAGAATAATATGCAGTCATGGCTGAAAAGTTAAAGCAGGGGACATTCTGATTATAATTACATGGAGTATTAAATTGGTTTTAAATTTTCAAGACAAAATGATTATATTTTCATTTCACAATGATTGGCATCCATCCACAGTCAGTCATAATATGGAAGGAGAAATACTGGACACAAGCAACAAGTAATATAAGATGTAGTTTTAATATCATTCATCAGGTTAAGGGATATTTACCTAGCTGAGGACTAAGCTGAACCAGTAAGAATATCCCTCATATATACGATGTGGAAATTATTGATGCTGTGTTCATTTAAAGCACAAATTAAATCCATTACCCTTGAAAACTTCGTTTTACTAAATCATTAAAAGTTTTCTACAGATGAATACGTTAAAGGGGGCAAGATGTGTGTGTGTGTGTGTGTGTGTGTGTGTGTGTGTGTGTGTGTGTGTGTAAAGAAGAACAAAGTAATGTTTTCCCCTCCTCGGGAAAGTGAATGGAAATTGTAATCACCATATAAAGACAAATAAGCTAGTCTCAAACAAAGATCACAAGTTTGTCTTACATGTGGATTATAGGTGTTTCTATGAAACATAAAAGTAAAATAAGAGAGGGCCACAGAAATGATGCGAGGGAACCAGAATAGATGGTGGGTGAGGACAAAAACAGTATACTATGCATTCATGAAAACATCATCACAAACTTATTATTTTATGCAATTAATATAGGACAGTAAAAGGAAAGAGTTACAGATATTAAAGTTAGTGAAATTCACACATACATACACACACATATTAGACGGTATTTGTTTCTCCTTCTTTATGATTTCAATAAAAGGATGTTAAATTTCTGTGCTAATGTTGCTTCTCTCTTGTTGCATTTTTCTTTATTATTTTTCATAAACTTTTATGGTATCTTCAGAGCATCAGATTGTCTACTGAATTTCCCTACACATCCACGCATCCAAACACATTCCTAGAATATGTGTGCATGCAGCTTTTTAATAGGTAAGATTGTTTTAATATTCCAGTGCCCTGATAGGAGCTGAAAATCTGGAAAACAAATAGAAGTTTCATTATCAGTCCAAAACAACTTCATCTTGCTATTCTCAAATGATTGACTCCATTTTGTGGCAGCCAGTGTGCATTAGCCCCAATGGTGTGCGCTATGTGGGGACTGGGTCGGAGCAGTCTGCCTAGAGTTGGGCAGATGGAGGCTCCAGTCAGTCACGAGCCAGAAGCACGACCCCCTCAAATTCCATTTCACGATTCACTTCGTGTTCTGAGCTGAATTTGCATGAAAATCAAATTCATAAGTTCAGCCACGGCTTTGATCAGGAATTTGCAGTTGTTATTGTTCTTTATGAGTTGTTGTAAAAGTCACGGCAGATGGTAATGTTTTGGGAAGTGTTTGTCAATATCTGTCTCTTTTCTTCTCCCAACAATGCATGGTAAAGGAAAATCACTCATACCTGCACAGGAGCAGGCCATCCTTTCTTTCCTTTTGGTAGGTACTCAAGTATTTAATTAAGAGAAATTTACATAGGTAGTTTTAGGTGATGTCAAGATAAGGTAGCTCTCCTGATTGCCATGCATACCATTCTAGACTTTATATGAGAAAGAAAAGAGCAAAACTGCCCCTGGTGACATGCTAAGACACATGGATGCTTTATTAGCCTGTTCGCTCTCTGTTTAAAGAAGTGCCGTGTCTCCTGCTATATAGTTCATACTCCTAATTGGAATTGGGGAGGCTCTGCACTCCCATCATGTCTGGAGTTTCCTGCAGTTCATGCCCAGTCATGGACTCATGATGTTATCACAATGTACTTTAAGCCCAGCAATGAAATACATTCTGTGTTCAGAGCTACACGGTATCAGTTTATAAAAAGGACTAGTCCCAACAGATCAAAGTCCAGGATATTTTAAGAGCTAATCCCTATATTTTAAAATCATTGATAAGCGGTCCAGGCTCTAGCACAAAGCCCCCTATCCATGCTCATACTAGCAACCCTAATTAAGCTCAGTGAGACACAAAACAATTAGAAAAGAGCAGCCAGAAACTTGAATAAGCATTAGCTATACTCCATCTTTTTGTATATCAAGTCAATAAAGCTACCCCTGCTCTTTCTGACCTTTCTAATACACCAGTGTGTCCCCAGGGAAATAAACACCCAAGCCTGGGAAACACTGCTATAAACAAATTAGATGAAAGAAAAATGAGGTAATTTACATGTACACATATATACAACTGCCTTGCTATTGTATGCTTACAGGTACGTATACAGTAAGAAAATTATGAGATGAATCAATTTATCAATATTTAATTGTCATGCATTTCTTTTACATGTGATACATACAATTATATAGGATCCCATGTATATTTATTATGACCATTTAAAAAGGAAGATGACTGATAGGATGCTGTGTAAAAACAAATTATAATTTGATCCCAAGATCAGCTAGCTAACAGCTGTGTAGCTCCGTGACCTTGAACATGTTAGTCAACATTTTGGAGACTGGATACTGGCGGTGGTGGTGGTGGTGGTGGTGGTGGTGGTGTGTGTGTGTGTGTGTGTGTGTGTGTGTGTGTGTGTGTGTGTGCATGTATGTGTGCCTGAACTGTGGATTGGATTAACACTTGTTTATAAATGCTTATCACCGACTATGCCTAATGTAAGTCACTTAAGAATTTTTTCACATTTCATGGAACCTAAAATGCATGCCTGCAAGTATATTAGTATATTAGTAGACTACAGGCCAGGAAATGGTCCAACTGCTTCCTGTTCAAAAGCACTTTTACATGTGTGTTGGAACTGCTGATGTCTTAGATAAAGACAAGAATAGGATGAGCTGGAGAGATGACACAGCCTGACATCCTGATAGCAGCTACAGTGGCTAGTACTGGTGTTACCATAATGCCACCATGAAGAGAGAAGTCTATTTTCAAACAAAGTCTCATGCAAAGCCATGGCTGAGTTAACATAGTGGCACACATCTGGAAGTTTGAAATCCCAGAATTTTAGAGGCCGAAGAGGAAGAATAATGAGTGTGAGATCTGCCTGAGCTACATAGAGTTCAAGACCAGCAAAACCTCATATAGCTCAAGACCAGACTTGGCTACATTGCAATACCATTTCCTCCATCCATAAGTTTGAATTTGAAAAGCATAAAAGTGATTTTCTTAATAGCTAATTATCTAAAACCTGATATTCTTACACTGTCAATTTTTCTAAGCATTCAGAGATATTTTTAATAAATCATGAACATGTCTACACTGATTTTGTTCAACCAAATAACCTAATCACTGAATTACATCAAAAACCCATTGCCTTCAAGCATGTTTTTGTCTAAAACAAAGCCTATGGATTTTTAAACGGTGACCTCCACAAGAAGGAAGCTTTTAGACACCTGCTACTGAGACTTTAACTACATGCCCTCTTGTGATCTGATTGCTCAACAACCATTAATAAATTTCTAGGCTAGGACCCAAGATTCTATTTAGTCCTGTAATTTACCAAGCATCACTTGCATTCAATGTGTAGGCAAGAAGCCAAGAAAAGCAACAAACATTTTTCTGATTCACTTGCCAGCTGGCTCTCAGGACAGAATGGCCAACTACCAAGGAATTGCTATTACTCAATCACTCAAGAAAATCAAATTAATTTCTTGCTTAGTGTACATACTTCTTACTGTTGGAAAATTACCCTAAGAAGAATCTAATTGTCACTGGGAAACACTTTTTTCATTGCACGGAGCATCCATCTGCAAAGTCTGTGAGAGAGAAGTGTAGAGGTGCTGGCAATAGAGACTTAAGACTTAATACAATGATTGGTATGTGGCTGTTAACTTTTTCTCCTTGAGAGTGTTGAAGATCATTTTCATTCTCTGGGTAAATAGTTTGCTTTCATTTACAAACAGCACTTATTAGACACTGGCATCTCTATAGAGCTCTCTTACATGTATGCACAAGGCATGAAAATGTTTGCATACCTACAAAATGTTCTAGGAGTTTGAACAATACGTTGTAAGGCTGGAGAGATGGCTCAGTGATTAAAAGCAGTGACTGCTCTTCCAGAGGTCCTGAGTTCAGTTCCCAGCAACCACATGGTGGCTCACAACCCATCTTTAATGGAATCCTATGCCATCTTCTGGTGTGTCTGAAGATAGCTACAATGTACTCTCATATATAATAAATAAATAAATAAATAAATAAATAAATATTTAGAAAAATATATTGTAAAATTACTTTGAACTCCACAATTAATCAACCCCTTTATGCAATTACAATGAAAAATCCTGTTCATTTTTATCATTTATTAATGTCACAATATTCTGAAACCCATG
Organism: Mus minutoides; assembly: GCA_902729485.2. Classification (NCBI taxonomy): domain Eukaryota; kingdom Metazoa; phylum Chordata; class Mammalia; order Rodentia; family Muridae; genus Mus; species Mus minutoides. The sequence goes on from CACVCL010030199.1 coordinate 21,175, forward strand.
AGTCATGCTTTTATAAGAGGAACTTGAGATCAGACTGATATGAGAAAACCACCAGATTTTAGTCATAGCCACATGCAAAAAAAAAAAAAATAGCTTAAACTGCTGGGTGATCTTTTCTCCAGCTACCACTATTTTGGCAGACTTCCACTTCTAGTATTCAATAATAATTTAGCTCCTGGAGATTGCTTACCCCTTCCAACATTCCACATCATTCAACCTGGACTTGGGAAAGGGGGAAAAAAACACTAGCAAATCTCTCAACAGAAAATACTTTAAGTATCTAAAAATCTCTACTACTTTTCAAGTGCACTAAAAACCATGTATCTTGATCACATTTCTATTGCTATGAAGAGACACCACAACCAAGGCAACTCTTATAAGTGCATTTAACTGGGGCTGGCTTACAGTGTCAGAGGTTCAGTCCATTATCGTCATGCCAGGAAGCATGGCAAGCAGGCAGACATGGTGCTGGGGAGGGAGCTGAGAGTTTTATATTCTAATCTATAGGCAGAAAGAGAGACACTGACAGCAGGCTTCTTAGCTTGGGCTTTTAAAATCTCAAAGCCTATACCTAGTGACACACCTCCTCCAACAAGACCACGCCTCCTAATCCTTTTCATCCTTTCAATTACTGTCTCTCCCCATGACACTCAAATTTATGAGCTTAAGGGAGCCATTCTTTATCAAAACATCATGCCTTCCTAAAGTATTGTATGGCATCAACAAGTGATTGGGAACCCCGACTTTGAATGTTCCCAAATAACTTCTTGAGAATGTCTGTTTAAGTCTAAATTACTTGAGCTATAAAGAATGTCCATCTTTAAAAAAAGAAATCCCACAGCTTGACCATCCTGCTGGAAAACTGTAAAGAGGAAAGAAAGGAAATCTGAGCTTTGGCCAGGTCGTCGTGGCGCAGGCCTTTAATCCCAGCACTTGGGAGGCAGAGGCAGGCAGATTTCTGAGTTCGAGGCCAGCCTGGTGTACAAAGTGAGTTCCAGGACATCCAGGGCTATACAGAGAAACCTTGTCTCGAAAAACCAAAGGGGGAAAAAATCTGAGCTTTGAAACATTATAAAATAAAAAAGGATAGTAGGAGAGAGAGAGAGACCCCACTAGGGTCAAAAACAGACACTGCTCCTACTTCCTACTGAGAACCCAAGTTCAATTCCCAGCACCCTTGTGAGAGCCTCATAACCACCAGCAACTCTAGAGTCTTGGTATCTAGTGTCCTCTACTGACCATGGCAGGAAGTTGCACACATTTACTCTCTCTCTCTCTCTCTCTCTCTCTCTCTCTGTCTCACACACACACACACACACACACACACACACACACACACACACTACACACTCACACAGTTAAAAATAAAATAATTATCAGAATTGAGAAAACGTCTTATGAATAATTAGAGATGCCCGTGGAGAGAGGTTTCTTCCCAGAATAAGGAGTCAGTCATCACTTCTTGACCTTGACTGCACAGTGGCTTTTACACATTGTTTTGTTTGTTGTTGATAGTGACCTTTGAGACAGGTAGCTTCAATCCCATAGAGACCTGGCTGCCTTTGCTTCCCCAGTTCCTGGGATTAAAGGACTTCCATGCTTTGCCTGGCTTCATGTTTACATTCTAAAGACCTGGATGAAATCAGGATTGACATGTTCCCTAATCTTCCTTTCTTTTTTTCTTTCAAATAAAATTTGGCCATGAGTCAGCTGCATGCTTTGGATAGATGTAAAATGTGTCGGTGGTATTTTACTGACACTGATTGTAACTAGGCCTGCCATGCTAGGCTGACCTACAGAGGTAAAACCAGAGAGCTTCCATTTAGTTCCTAATTTGATGAAATGCTCCATCTGCAAGTACGTGAAGTTTTATGACTCATGACAGTGAGAGGTTTCAGCTAGGAAAAAACTTGACTGTCTCAGAGTTGTTATATAGTGGAAATGAAATTTCCCAAACTATTTCGATGAACTAGGTTCTGCATTATCTTTCATGCTGATAATCCACTGCCTTCATTTCAATAGCTACCACTGCTGCTCTCTGCTTACTGAGGGAAAGGGAAGATTTTAAAAATGTTGTTTTGTGAGCATAGTAAAATACCTATATTTATTATATTCAGATAGAAATCTGCTTGAAGAGTAATTCAAATATAAATAGTAATGATTCAATTCCTGGAGGACCTTGCATTTTGTTGCAATATACAGAAGTATTAGATAGCACACTTTTATTGACTGTGTTCATTTTTATTAGTGATATTTCCAGACACAATAATGGAGGGGAAAGAAAGTGGGTTTTGAAAGTTATATAAGGAGGATCAAATGCCAAAAGGTTTTTGCAAGATTTCACAATAAAGAATGTATTTCCTTCTTTTTAAAAAATGGTTTAAGTTACATTTATTAATTTATGATATGTGGGGGCATGGTGAGAAGAAGAGCAGGGAGGGAGGGAGAGAGAGAGAGAGAGAGAGAGAGAGGAGTATGTGTGGTACATCAAGGTGCATATAGGTAGGTCAGAGGATAACCTAGAGATGTAAGTTCTCCTCTTCCATCATGTGAGTCCCAAGGATTGAACTCAGGCTGTCAGACTTGGCAGCAAGCTCTCTTACCTGCTGAGACATCTTACCAGCAGCTCGGCAATCACTTTCTACACTAATGAGTTCCTACAAGCAGTTAAGTATTTATGGGAATTCTCAAAATGGGGAAACATTATTTCACTGTGTAGAAATATGCCGTAATTGGGTGTTGTTACACATAGTTTTTCTAAGAGACTTTCCCCTGCCTGTAACAATTACTTACAACCCAAGCCACAGAAACTAGCACGCTGAATAAGAAAACTTCTCGACCTGTGTCTTGAGTTATTCTTTCTAATGAAAATGTTTTGATTCGTTTTTATTTCTCCTGATTTCCAAGTTCCTTTTCAGACCAGAAAATGAAAAATCACTCACACTGCAAAACGTTCTGTCTTCACCGTGAGCGCTCTCTGTCATAAATCAGAAAGCTACAGTAGATGCAAATGGAACATTTTGTCAAATTAGGATCCCAATTCCTTTCGCATTATAGCACTTGTCCATGCGTGACCTTCAGAGATGGTTCTTTTCAAGTGTTTCGGAATGTGACAGGCAGTGTCATGTCAGAAGAGGTTCTGTGTGTGTGTGTGTGTGTGTGTGTGTGTGTCTGTGTGTGTGTGTGTGTGTGTGTGTGTGCTCCAAAGGAATGTGTCAGGCAGCCACTTGGCTACAGTCAAGTCTCAAGGTCAGAAGGAAACTGAACACTCACTTTTACCATATATTTTCAGTCTGAAGCATCTCCAGAGAGACTGAGTGGGATTCATTCCGAGCTCCTTGCTTTTGGCATGGGGCCAGTTATTTAACCCATTGTCTTTTCATTTTCCTCATGTTAAAAAAAAAAAAAAATGGGAAGGCTGGTAATAGGACTCCTCTGTGCATGTTTATTATGATTAGATGAGGTGTTTCCCATAAAACAGTTAACGATCACAGCTACCACCCCCTAAGAACCTCCTTTCCCATAGTATTGGGTAATTGCTGGGGCACATCAAGGAGTCAATGACATTTTGTTCAATTACAGTATGGACGACACCCTTCATCAACTGAGCCCAAAATCCATCTCCTTAGAGAGTATTGTACCTTCCCTCTCTGCTCCATCCCTTTAAAACAGGCAGGAAAGAGGGGGAAAGTTAACATTTTATCAACTTTTCCTTTAGTCCCCTTTAAGTAATTGAACTTAGCATTGGTTCCAGGCTCTAGGGAGAGTCTTAAGAGTTTGCTGGGGTTAGTAAATGATATTTACTATTGTGTTTAATTGTGGGTTAAAAGAGAGAAAGGGCATATTGGTAACAGTCAATTTAACAGTGACATATCAAAGGCAGCTGTCAGTCATCACTCTACAAGCAAATATTCCCTGCATTGATGAAACTCCATCTCACAAGCACATGCTGATGTCATGAAAATTCTCCCTTGCCTTTCGACCATCATTAGAGTTTCCTAGAAATGTGAAGAAAGAAAAATGTTTCTAAGTGCTTGGAACTCCATGAGTGACAGTGATTGAAAGTGAAGAAGAGAACAGAAAATAAGATACTGATTCCCACATTAGGTGACATATGCCGCAATCAGCCATGTTGGTCCGACTACTGAATGAATCTGAGCCATAGTGTATAGCACTGAGTACCAAAGATGTTTGCATGACTTCAAAGATACCCTCATGTCTTTGATTTTCCTCAAAGGATGTCTGTTGTATGTCTGTTTTGTTTCTCTAGTTCTAACAGACATCATGTTGAACAGGTGCTTTACCTATTTTATAGACAAAACATGTCTTTGAAGATCTGAACATCTTATCCATATTGAAAATGTCTCCTGACACAGAAATACTCTAGCCAGCTACTTAGGAATTTGGGGTAGAGATGGCTACTCTTTAGTTGCAATTGCTTATTTGTCCTGCTGTTATTTTCCTTTCTGTCTACATTGGAAATGCATTTTTTTTCTGTGTATTTATGTGAAACCTCATTGCCCTTCATTGGACACGGAGTTCTATTCCATGGTGCAGTTAACTATTTTTCACTGGATTGCTTATGAGTTTTCAAAGCAATAACAAGGAGGCTGATAGAATACGGGACCTTCCCATCACTCACACTATGGATCATGATGGCCTCTTAACTACATCTCTGCTTCACCCATTCATCTCTCCTAATCTAAAAAACAACTGTCAGTCACTGCTCTACAACACAAATGCTTCCTTCACTGATTAAAATCTTTTATCTTGTGCATACACTATTGTTTGCCTGGGAAATTCCTCTTGTTCTTTCATTACCAGCACAAATGTTTCCCTTGATGTATTGGTTAGCTCCCTGTCCCCTTTGTGGTGACAAGATTGTAGATGATACTGAACAGTTTAATTTTCATTGCTTACATGCATTTGTTCAATAAAATCATTTTTGGGAAGATATAGAATTGTATCTAAAATACTTTTCTCTATGTGCCTGTCTATGTGCTTCTATTAATCTACATATTTATATGTGTTCTATTCCATGTATATTTTTTACACAGAGCTTCATTAAATGCAAACAATAATTATTTTCGATGGAGTTGTTTTTCCAAAGTTTTCTTTTACTTTATATATTTTATTTTATAGATGTGGGTATTTGTCTTCATTGTACATATGTATATCACATGTATACACTGCCTATGAAGGCTAGAGATGGCATTGGATCACCTGGAATTGGAGTTAGAGGTAGTTATTAACATCATGTCAGTGCAGGGAGTTGAACCCAGGTCTTCTGCAAGAGCAGCAAAGGCTCTTAACCACTGAGCCGTGTCTCCAGCCCCAAGATCTTTTTGTTGTTGTAAACATGCACATTTCTCTTTGTTGTTTGAATTTCACGCAATCATCAGTGACAATAAAAGTAAACATTCTTTAATTGGAAACTTTTATATATTTTTTTATTTTTTTTTCACTTTTTAGAAGCAGATGTCTAAGATCCAACAATAAAATGAAATAGAATGAGTCCCCCAATTACGCATCAAATTCTTCTAAAGATCATAAAGTTGAAGTTAAGTAAGCAATTTTATATAATTTTTTGAATCCATATATCTATGTGGCATATATCATAGAATCCCAGATGGCAAGACAAAAGAGAAGTTTCCACATTTTCAGTGGCATTATGATCCTCCTACCATTAAATTGAATCAAGAAATAAAAATATTCATTATGTAGTGAAAGAATTTACATAATATGTAATTGTGAAGATTTTTATGGAAATTGCTTCCTAGTCAATTTAAAAAAAAAAAAACAAAGAAGAAGAAGAAGAAGAAATGCTGTGTTTGCATGTCCAGAAAAATAACTGGACCACATGAGCTAGGCCATTATTTATACTTTTGTTTTTCCAAAGGCAAAAAATAGTGATGAAAACCATTTCTATGAATCCTTACAGTTAAAAGTGAATTCTTAAAAATCAAATAAATGAAGTAAAGTCTCCATAGGCAGTGGAACCCTAAATGACGCTGAGAGTCTCTACATTGACTGACATTTTAAAAAAATTATAGGAGAGACTTGACATGATTTCAGATTTTAATAGCTGGTTAAAATCTGGCTGGCATGAGTTTGCAGATCAATAATATCAGCTTCATCTCATTTAACTACATCTGACTCCAGGCAAGGACAAGAGGATCAATTCTCCCTGTGATGGTGGAATGCTAAACCAGTACCTCCAAGTGCTTTTCCAGAATATTAAGCCATAAATATCCACTTGCCTACAGAGGAGCTTCTATCTCCAACCCCCTCACAGACATTTCCCTGTCTTTTCTCCTCAACTCCCCTGGAGGACTTGAGATGTCATAAGTACTTGCTCACTCCACAAATCAAAGTATGTTTTTAAAAAGGTGGGTTTTCCCCTTCACATCCAATAAATAATCAGCCACAGAAAATGACACAAGGGTAGCCAAAAAGCAAACAAAAACAAACAAATAAACAAACAAAAAACTAGTTTCAAATGTTCCACCATTTATAGGAAAATAATTTTCTAAGTTAGATTTACTTGGATAATAGTCTGTCCCTTTTCTCTCCTTTATGAAAAATGTCTAAGTCATAATTCAGATTTGTCAGCTAAGCAATCCAGTGATAGACCAAAGACAAAATCAGATGAAAAGACTAAATTTTACAATCCTTATGTAATCCAGCTGAGAGAGAGAAAGAGAGAGGGAGAGAGAGAGAGAGAGAGAGAGAGAGAGAGAGCACTGAGATGGTAAACACTAGTCTCTTGATTATGTGAGTTCAAGCCACTTTTTAGCTATTGATCCTCGGGTATAAGACATTCTCTCCCTAGAACTGAGTTTTCCTTCCTCTGATTTGAGCATTATGCCTGCCTCACTGTGATGAGAAATGAATGTGGCAATTCATTTTTATTTCTGAGAATAATACCTTGAAGTAAGCGTATGCTGTAAATGCTATCTCTTCCTTCTGATTACTTTATACACAAAAACAGTCTTTTTCCAGGTGACAGACATCGAGGTCTCCAGTTCCAAGGGAAAACTGAAAGCTCAAGGTGTTTGAAGCTCAGAATCCTAGAGGTCAGGGTTCACCGGACTTTACACAGTTTTATCCTAAGATTAAGGAAGAGCACAATGATGCTTATATATAAAATCTGATAAAACCTGAACTTATAGAAAAGGCAAAGGATGTTTACCTGAGGCTGTGGCAGGGAGGTGAGCTGCTGAGTAAATGATATGCTGCTTATTTTTTATTTATTAATGGAAGGATAGAGACATCTAGTGTAAGGCATAAACACAGTTTATAATAATGTGCCATATCCTTGAGATTGATTGAGAAACCATCATGTGTTATCAAGACACAAAAGGCCACCATTTAAAGCAATGACACTTAGTTCCTCTGTGGTCATCCTTTCACTGGGTGTGTGTATATCAAACAGCAAAGGCATTCCGTTCTTTTTTATTGAGCCTCAGCAATACTGAAAACTGAGAACAAAGAATACAAGGGGAGGGAGAGAGGAGAGAGGGAGGGAGGGCAAAAGGAAGAGAAGAAGGAAGAATGCAAGGGGCTAGGAAAGAAGAAGAGAGAGAGTAACAGTGGGGGGGGGGAGTAAGGCAAATGGTAAGATTAGAAGAATAGAAGAATACGATTTACTCTGTTCCGTATGGATGGTAATGAGAGACAATTCCCTTCACATTGAGCGCAAGAGCATAATCATGCCACAAAACCTGCGGACAACACCACAACCTCCCTGAGCATTCTCTGTGCCAACAAAGGCAGCTAGTGGTACTTGTCAAGATCAGCACCAGCTTCCGGAACTTGCTTCAACTCTTCGGGCCTCTAATGGGCTCAGATTCTCAGAAGGACTTATTGGCTCCTGTTTATCCAAAAACTATTTGATTTCTATGAGAATCAATGATACTCTTCTACTGCCCTGATAAATAATACGACCCCCAAGAAAGGATTTCAGAGTGGCAGAAAGCTATGTTAGAATTTCTTCACAAAATTGTTTGCTTGTGAGATCCAGCTGTAAGGCATTTTCTCAATTAGTGATCAAGGGGGGAGGTGTGTTCAAATTTTATTTATGTTTACTTATTTAAAATTTACCTCTTTTAAATGGACTCTTCTCTCATACAAGTTACCCTCTCTCCAGTCCTCCCATCCCCCACCTCCTCCCCTACCCCCCCCCACTTCCCTCTCCCTCAGATCCACTCCTCTGTTTCCTCCTGTTTTCCTTCAGAAAAGAACACTTGAGATAAGGTCTTACGACCTCACCCATGCAGGTCTTGACCTCCTTCTAAGACACCTAAACCTCTGTTAAGGTTACAATAAGTGTCATGTTCAACATGGTCTGTGTTCTTGAGATCAAATTCAGGAACTAGCTTGATGCATGGGGAAGTGAATCCTCATTTCTCTGCCACCCATGTCCTGTGTCTTATGATAAGAGACAGAAACATTGATCCAGGCAGGAAGACCAGCTCTTCATCACTGCCTGGGAACAGATGAAAGGGACAGTCATTCGCTAATGAGATCTTGGTGCTTAAAATCTTCTTATGTGAACATCGAGCACCTAGCTCGTTGGTTCTCTAGACTCGAATGGGTCTCCATCCTCTTTGCCGTGGTTTGAAGAAGGAATGGTGAGGGAGTGTCCAGCATGAAACCAGGGAGCTATAGATGGTCAACTCAGGAAAATATCAAAGTGTACATGGATGTCAAGGTCTTGCTTTTCTGACACTAAAGCTCTATTGAAGAGGGGAAGATAAATCTTGTTACAGCCTTTCCTGAGTGGAAGTTAGATGTAGGAATAATAATAATAATAATAATAAATAATAATAATTGCAGGTAATCAGATTGTCTTAGCCAGGGTTTCTATTCCTGCACAAACATCATGACCAAGAAGAAAGTTGGGGAGAAAAGGGTTTATTCAGCTTACATTTCCACCTTGCTGTTCATCACCAAGGAAGTCAGGACTGGAACTCAAGCAGGTCAGTAAGCAGGAGCTGATGCAGGGACCATGGAGGGATGTTCTTTTCTGGCTTGTTTCTCCTGGCTTGCTCAGCCTGCTCTTTTATAGAACCCCAGACTACCATCCCAGAGATGGCACCGCCCACAAGGGGACCTCCCCCCTTGATCACTAATTGAGAAAATGCCTTACAGCTGGATCTCATGGAGGCATTTCCCCAACTGAAGCTCCTTTCTCTGTGATAACTTCAGCCTGTGTCAAGTTGACACATAACCTGCCAGTACACAGATGAAATACAATTAGACCTCCATATTCCCTTTCTTTTAAAAACTGCTTAATGTTAATATAAATAACAATAGTTGATAGATATAGGCTATGTTTTGCTATTTCTAATAAAACTTTTATAATGGAAAGGCCATTATTAGTTGCCTAATGTGTTAATCTGTTCTCTAGATTTCCCCATGTATAGAAGTGGCCTTTGCCAAATGATTAATAGTTTTTATGGTCACAATTAACAGTAATTGAAGCTGGGGAACTCAGGAGGAAATGAGCAATCCCTAAAACAGTCTTAAAACCTATAAAGAGACATTAACACAGCATGTAGCAAAGCCCACTTACTCCCCTAGCCTGTGGAGTAAAGCTCACTTTGTGGTCACCATTAAGAATATAAGGTTTGAAAGTGTACGTGTGCTGGAGCCAATGTGCATTGGATCGTCAGCCCCATTTGTTTCTTGTCAACTCTTCCTTCCATAGCTTGGTGAGTGTGTTCAGATCGGCCAAAGTTTCACATGGGAAATGTGTTTTGGATTTTGTTTTTCTTTTTTCCTCTTCCTCTACCTCCCTTCCTCTACAATTTAGGAATACAGGCCTTTATTTATTTATTTATTTTATTTATTTATTTATTTTCGAGACAGGGTTTCTCTGTGTAGCCCTGGCTGTCTTGGAACTCACTCTGTAGACCAGGCTGGCCTCGAACTCAGAAATCTGCCTGCCTCTGTCTCTGGAGTGCTGGGATTAAAGGAATGCGCCACCACACCTGGCTCCCAGGCCTACATTTAAAAACCAAAATTTAAATGGGCTTGTATCAGAGTTAATCCCAGAAAAAAAAATTGAGGTGAAAACTATCTAAATAAATTCAACTTAAATTATCTAAATGAAACAGTCCTCATCTTTTCTTCATCCAAGCCTCTTTCACAGCCTCATTGTCTCTAAGCTTCATTTTCTGATTTTTTTCCCTCAGCCACATATTAAATTTTTTGAGGTCCATTATAGTTTATATTTTATTATCTGGTTTTTTTTTGTCCATGTTCTACTTTTGCTTCTTGCTCATTATTAATTAGTTACAACATGTACAAATGCCAGATGAGACTTTCACCTGGAGGTGGAAAACAAGGTTTGCCAATGAAAGCCTAGTAGATAGAAAACAAGCATATTTTGGATGAAGCAACTAGTGATGGTAGAGACAAGAGTAAGAGAAGGTCGCGATTATGAATGTAATAATAATATGTAACATGCTCTGCCTTTCTGTCCTATGCCAGACTCTAACCTGGAAACCTCCTGTTGTTGTTGTTTAATCAGTACTGATGCGTCCCAATCCCTTAATTTCAGCTTCTCACTTTTAGGGACATAGATTTTGAGTCCAGCATTAATTTTATGTCTCCAGTACTCAAAGTCTCTAGTGACATCATTGAGGATACATGCTAATGCTCAAGCTGAGTGTAGGTGAAGCCATCTTGTACACTGAGCCATCTGACCAGGAAAGACAGACAAACAGCTCGATGGTGGTAGATTGGTGCTGACTTAAAGTATGGTGACATGTATCAGAGCAGAGGCGGAAGTGAGAGAAGGGTGCAGAGTACTTTTAGAATCTTCAATTTTTTTTTCCCCAGTACTAGCTGACTTTGTTGAACTTTTCAACAAATAGGATTCAACTGCCAATCTGATTGAAAGTCTTATGTGTCTAGCCCCAAACTAGTATCAGGGAGAGACTAGCCTTGAGAGTAAATAGTGATAATCTGCTTACCAAATTTGTGGGTCTCCATGATGAATACGAACTTTGAATTTTATGTCTCATAGCGTGTGTCTGTGCTTCAGGGATCACTAGTCAGGCCCCAGGAAATGATGAGCCCACAGAGCTCTGTCATAACGGTGTGTGAAAAAAAAAGAAAAAAAAAACACTATGATCCTTTGTGTCTCAAGATGGAAGGCTGTCCTGTGCAGGGCAGACTCCTCAAACACTCAAGTGAGTGGAGCTTCTGAGTCCTAGAGGTCATCAGTTTCCTGAGTCCCTCAAACTGTTAAGATCTACAGGCAAGACAGGTATTAGAATGACAAGTAGCTGCATCTCTGATGTTCGGAAAAGGATCTCATATGAACACCCAAGTGTCTGATCAGTGTGTGAATGAACATATGAATGAGGACCTGCCATTCTGTGAAAATCCCAACATGTTTGGTCAATTTAGATCTCTTTGCCTCTAATTACAATACCAGCTACTGCTGTGTTCTAAAGATTTATACTCCCTTCCCAATGCCCTTGTTGAAACTTTTTCCCCTTGCAACCATGTTAAAGATTCTGCTTTTGGGAGACAATGAGGTCATGAGAGCTGTTCCTTCATGAACAGAACCCAGAAATGGTCCCAGTAGATCAGTTTTATACTGTTTACCATGCGGCAGAGTAGCACAAAGACTATATTTACAAATTGAAAGGCATCCCCTTGACAGACTGTCTCTCCTGGGTCCTTGCATTTGGATGTACTCTTCATCATACACTTCTATTGTTTATAACTTCCTTGTCTGAACTACTTTACCATAGCAACTTCAATGAAATAAGCCTCCTACTCACAAAATCTTGTTAGAGAAAAATTTAAATAACAAATACAATGCTTCAAAAAAAAGTGAGTTAATTTTATCCTAGCCATTTATAACCATCACATCTTTCTCCAGAAATAATGGTTTGAATTATTGCTAGCTCCTCAATCCAATTTCAACCAGATTAAAAACAGATCAAACATTCTAAAAGAATCTGCAGCTTTGGAATAAGAACTTTATTTCCATTCTCTTTTTTTCCGGACTCTGATGCTGACCTCATCATGGTTGCCTGGCCTCCAGCAAGAAGCATCTCATTTGGCATTATTGGCTCATGTGCATGCCGAAGCAAAGCTTCTGCAGAAGGTAATGTAATTGGGACTGCACAGAGGTGATCACCACTTTGTGAGAAATCCTGCTGATTTAACTGGGTCTTACCGCAATATCCTACTTGTCTTCATTTAGCTGGCTTGAAAAGAAAGAGATGAAGGAAGATAGAGTTGTCTATTTACTGCATAGAGCTATTGGATTCAGTGCCCCACATATTTTCAGTTGGAAATAACTGAGAATAATTTGCCCCCAGATAACTTGAGATGGGTGGATGAAACCCACAGGCTCAATAATTGTAGTTAATGAAATATACAAGTAAATATTTTCCATTATTAAGTATATTATGTAACCACATAGGAAAAAGAGTGAGTCTTAATAAAATTATTTTCAGTAAAATATCATTCTGGAAGAAAATTTGAAATGAAACTAATGTATAGGATGCCAATCATTGAGGTAAATGTCATTCATCTTGAAGCACTAGGAAATATTTTTGACAAATTCTGTCACGAGAACTAAGCATACATTTAGCGAGAATGATTGTATTGATAATTACAGATGCAAGAGTCAAGAGCTAATTGATCACTTCACAAAGAGCTGCATATTAACTATACTCTTGCTCATAGGGACAATAAGAACTTCATTGCTCATTTTAGGTGTGTTCACAACAATACTTACAAGTATTTTAATCTATATATGTGTGTGCATATCTGGTTATTGGAGGGAAGTATGTTCTGGTGTAATGCATAGTTTATGCGATAGTTCTTTCTATTCAAAGTCAATCGTGTTATTGAACGATTATTTAATAGCACATGTGGTTTCTTCCACTTAGTGGGAATAGACACTGTCGTGGCATCTGTTGGGGTAGACTGCTGATGTAACAATTCTTCCTTGAGGAGTAACTCAGATGTGTTGAAAGAAGCACTCAGCATGACTCTAGCATTTCAAACTAGATGTGAGTTGACTGTGTACATTTATTTAGAGTCCTAGGAAATCCTAGCTCTCCTCAGAGATCTAAGACACCATCTGATTCTCTGGCATGTTCCTCATTTACTCACGGCTGTTGTTGACTTTTTTTTTTTCCATCTACCCTAAAAATTTCAACATAAATTATACTATATATATATATATATATATATATATATATATATATATATATATATATATATAGGTGTACTGTTTGTTATGTATATTTTATTTAAGACCAATCAAAATGTATTAAATTATTTATTTAGAGCTTCTCTTTCAAATGAGGCAAGAGAAACAACATGCTCTAAAAGACTTAGCTTTAAAATGTCTACATGTACATGTTTGCCTGAGGGTGCATATATGGGTGTGTGTACACATACATGTGGAGCCTTAGAGGGCAGCTTTGGGTATCATGCTAGGAAGGTCATGAGCCTTTGAGATGGGGTCTCTCAGCCTACAGGTAACTAATTCATCAAGAGTGAATGGCAAGGAAGCCCCAGGAATCCTCTTAACTATTTTTCCTGGTGCTGGTATTACACATGGTACCACCAAGGCTTGCATTTTTGCAAGAATTCCGAGATCCAACACAGGTCTTGCTCACATGGCAAAGGCTTGGCCAACCGAGCTACATTTTTTTATTGTCAAACAAGGTTATTTTAAACATACCAATGCTTAATTGTAAATTCATTTCCCAAAGGGCAATTATAAATCCTAATTTTATGTTCTGCAACCTTCAATACATTTATCAACAATTGCTAATTGAGATCAGCCTTGGTAATCTCAGTTCCCTGTCCTCTATCACATTCACAAAGATGAGGAATCATAAGGGCTCCTAGTGACTCTAAACTGTAAAACAAGTAAGAGAAAAATAAGCTGAGGATGATTCATGGATCTACAACCCATTCCTATTTGTATTGTAGATGAAACTGGCTGGCCATCTTGGTTTGCTTCCTTTTTCAAATCTTTCAAAGACAGAGAACTCCCCAAAGAAAGAGGCAGGTTGATTATACCAAGTTGTGGACTCTCAGCCTGTACATCATAAATCACTTTAACTTGCCTGACTCCCCGAGTCTTCTGGATCCTTCTTCACTCTACTAGCTATTTTTGCTTCATTTCTTTGGTACAATATCATTTGATCGTGGCTTCACAGGGTCAAGAAAGATATTATGATCAGCTTCAGGTATTTTTACTGAAATGTTAACTCCTGAATTATGGTAAGAGTATGTCCATGAATTCTGCCAGGTCCAGGTTTGATACATTGCACACACACACACACACACACACACACACACACGGGCACACACGGGCACACACATGCACAGGCACAGGGGAAGGAGGAGGGAGAGAGATTGGCAGGAGTAGAGGAGGAAAGATAGAACTAAAACCTTCTAAAACAGCTCCTATCCAGATGCATCTTGGTTTTAGCTGACAGATACTACCACATTATGAATTCAGTTTTCTGTGTAGCCTCTATGACAACAAGGCTTATGCATTCTGGTGATATATTGGGCTACAAACTGGCCTACCTATGGACATAAAGGCAGGAGGTGGCAATAAAGACAATACAAGATTTAGCTTAAATGTGTTTACACTCAGTAAATCCCTCTTCTGGTCTCTAGGTAGAGACACTAATTGTCTCTAGCAGGAGACAGGTGGAGACTGGGAATCAAAGACTCTTGTCTTTATTTGTAGCCTCGATATCCCAGGCAAGCCTGAAGAAGCTACTTTAACAAGAACCTTGGCATTGCCATGGAATCTACAGTATTTTACACATTTTACTTTTCTCGGAATGTTTTGCCCTTTCCTTTCTTTTGCATCTGTGAAGGTTGGAGGACAACATATGAGACTCAGTTTGCTCCTTCAATCATGTGAGTTTCTTCCTTCTACCACACTGGATTCCAAGGATAGAACTTAGGTCATGAAGCTTGGTGGCAAGTGCCTTTAACCAAGG
The DNA here is from genome assembly GCA_902729485.2 of Mus minutoides. Lineage (NCBI taxonomy): Eukaryota > Metazoa > Chordata > Mammalia > Rodentia > Muridae > Mus > Mus minutoides. The sequence continues at coordinate 36,186 of CACVCL010030199.1, forward strand.
AGCCATCTCATCTCGCTGGCCCAGATAGACCCTTTTGAAAAATCAGATGACAGGCCTGAAAAGATGGCTGAGTGATTAAGAGCACCTTCTGCTCTTCCAGAGGACTCAAATTTGCTATCAGTACCTATGTCAGTGGCTCACCGATAGTCTATACCTCCTACTAGAAGGGACATAACACCTCTGGCGTCTTCCAGGGCCACCCACACTCAATGCACACATCTACATGCAGAAATGCACACCAACACATAACTAAAATAATAGGACATTCTTGAAATAAAATAAGAAAAGCTGCTTTATCAAATGCTATGTGGGGAAATAGGATATCCACACATAGAAGAATAAAACCAGATCCATAACTATCACCCCACACAAAATAAGTTCACAGTGGGTGGAAAACCTTTAATGTGAGACCTGAACCTTTGAAATTGCCAGAGGAAATCACAGGGGAATATTTGAAGACATGGGCTAGGCTAGGACTTTCTGAAAAGGATTCTATTAGCACATCCAAACCCAGACACTATTGCATATGCCAGCAAGATTTTGCTGAAAGGACCCTGATATAGCTATCTTGAGTGAGGCTATGCCAGTGTCTGGCAAATACAGAAGTGGATGATCACATTCATCTATAGGATGGAACACAGGGCCCCCAACATAGAAACTAGAGAAAGCACCCAAGAAACTGAAGGGGTCTGCAACCCTATAGGTGGAACAACAATATGAACTAAACAGTACCCCCAGAGCTCGTGTCTCTAGCTGCATATGTAGCAGAAGATGGCCTATTCAGACATCATTGGGAAGAGAGGCCCCTTGGTCTTGCAAACTTTATATGCCCCAGTACATGGGAATGCCAGGACCAAGAAGTGGGAGTGGGTGGGTAGGGGAGTAGGTTGGGGGGGCGGGGAGGGTATAGGGTACTTTCAGGATAGCATTTGAAATGCAAATAAAGAAAATATCTTTAAAAAGAAAGAAAGAAGCCCAAGAATTGATAATGGGATCACTTGAAATTCAAAAGATCCAGTGCAAAAAAGGAGCAATCACCATGTTGAAGAATCTGACTACAGAACGGGAGCAAGTCCTTGCTAACTGTCCATCAAACGGGATAATATTTTTCTAGGAGAAGGAACTGCAAACATCTAATACCTAAAAAGCAAACCTTCCAGTCCATAAGTAGACTGATGCACTGAGCTGACAGTTCTCAAAGGAACTACAAATGGCCAATGTGTACTTGGAAAACAATTGAACATCCTGAGCCATCAGGGAAATGCACATTAACACTGATTTGAGATTCCACCTTGTTCCAGTAATGAGATGCTACTGACAAGTGAACAGCCCAGGGGGTGAGAAAGGGAAACCCTTATTTACCACTGCTGGGAGTGTGAACTGGTGTCACCACTATGGACATCAATGTGGAGAATTGTCAGATGTGGTATCTAATTGTAGAGCCAAGGATGTTAAGACTTCACACATGGTTGGCATGCATGTTTGTAACTCTATTCCTGATAGCCTAGATGCCCACCAGCAGATTCCCAGATAAAGAAAAGCATGGTGTAGACATGCAACGTGATTTTATTCAGCTGTGATTAAAAGTGAAACTAGGACACCTGCATGGAAACAGATAGAACTGGAAGTGGTTAAGCAAAGGAACATGGACACAGAAAAATAAATACCACATATTCTCTCCTATATACAGCAGATCTCTCTCTCTCTCTCTCTCTTTCTCTCTCTCTCTCTCTTTCTCTCCTGTGTGTGTGTGTGTGAGTGTGAGTGTGTGTGTGTGTGTATGTGTGCGTGTGTGTGTGTGTGTGTGTGTGTGAGAGAGAGAGAGAGAGAGAGAGAGAGAGAGAGAGAGTTTAAGTCATAAAACTAAAAATGGGACCATGAGAAAAAAAATGTTAAAGGAAGAAGGGGAGATGGAACTAGAATACATATGATGTAGAAGAGGAATGGGGTCCACTAAGGGGAGGAAATGGGTGAGTGAGAGTTGGAGTGAGCACAGGAGGAAGATTAACAAAAACAAAATATGAATTAAAAAAGCCATCACGAGACTCTTTATGCATGGTAACTTAAGAAAATAAAGAAATAAAGACATGAAAGTGAAAAGGGAAACAAAGGCAAAAATTAAGGACACAGTGGGATACGCGATAGAATATTATTCAGCAATGAAAAAACAAAATCTCGACAATTAGAGGAAAGTGGGTGGAACTTCAAATCATGACGTTAAGAATCTGAATACAGACTCTGAAAGACCAATTTCCTGATTTCTCTCAAACTCAGAATCCAGATCTAAGTGTGTGTGTGTGTGTGTGTGTGTGTGTGTGTGTGTGTGTGTGTTGAAAATTAAAAGAGGACCATGAGAGCAGTAGAAGAGAACATAAGTCTGGGAGAACAAAGGAAATCATGTGACATGAATGTGGCGTGAATGTAGAAGCAGGAGTGTTTGAGAGTAGGAGTGGACCAGCAAAGGAGGAAAAAGCTAAGAGTGGGCGCAGAGAGTAGAGGGTGAAGAAGGATAAAGCACTATGGCACGTGCACATGAAACCATCCTGTGATTTACTAACAAAAATTAATTTAAACAAACAAATATCAAAACCTAACACCCACAGCCTGGTCTTTAGCATGTTGTTCTTTGAGGCTCCAGGAGAGTCTCACTCACACTGCACGTGAGGCTTTTCAGAGTGTTTGAATGGACAATTCAATGTCCTGAAATTCTCATCCCTTTACACAGATATCTTGTTATACAGATACCAGTGTAACACCAACAATGGGTATATAGCAGGAATTTTTCTGGCCTCCAAAGGACATAATCCAGTTTCTGAGTCAACCCAGCCACTTTATGCTAGCGGTTACTATGACTGCACTCCCCTGTAGCAAACACCAGAGGTGTGGTCACCAATATCCTGATGACTAACCCTGGGCTTATTAAAATCCTTCTGGAGGATGTTCAGCTTATAAATACCTTAAAGGAAAATTGTCTTCACTCAGGATGTTAGAAAGCAAAAGCAAGAGCTCAAGGAAAGAATTAGGGTTAGGATGGTACAGGTTTGATTTGGTTAATGCAAGCTGCTGTCCAGGAAGTCCCAAGGCAGAGCCCAGGGATTTTCACTCACCAAAAGTGTTACAAAGAGGGTCAGCGCCTCAGTCCTGTTTGGTTTGGGAGGGTCAGTACCTTAATCCTGCATTGTGTGGGTCAAATTTCAACTTTGGGGTAGCTCATTCTCTCAGTTACTTAACATTCAGAACAGATGACTCCAAACTGCTTAGGTATCCAGAAGTGAGATGACTCACCCAAGGCCAAGTTAGCCATCTGTTGAGCTGAGAACCAAGTGTTAGAGAAAGCAGACTATTCCAGGAGATCTAAAAGGAGAAACAGACAATGTTTTCCAAAAAGTAGCCCTTTTTTCTGTCCATTCGCTAGCCCTTTCATACCTTCTTATCAGGAAATATAAGGCCCCCAAATGTGGGTTCTTTAGCTTGTTTATGTGAAAAATTAGAAGCATGTTATATCATAATTCATGCCCATGGTACCTTGGACTTTGATAGCATAGTACATAGACTAAAAGAACCAGGACGGCTTATGATCTTCAGCCATATATGAGGTATTGATATTTGAATTGCCAGCTCCTCCTTAACTTCGGGCAGCATGAGAGTGAAGAAAAGACAATACAGATAGAAATGTTGGAATCAGTTAGACTAGGCTCTTTGATGGAGAAACCTCAGTCTACCCCCCATTCAGGCATAGCCTCTTTATTATTTATCATATAAAAATCCAACAGGAAAATGAGTTATTGTCAGCTGCACAAGAAGGTGGCAATATTACAGGCAGATATACAACAAGGCTGAACAAGGCTGAGATTGTATATACAGATGAACAGAAAGGCAGGTTTAGCTAATCTTGGTAAGAGCATTTTCTGTAAAAGGCAGTATTCAGGCTATAAATACTGGGGGGAGTGCAAACCATATATATATATTTATATTTATATTTATATTTATATATATACACATATATACATATATATACACACACACATACACACATGCGCACACATATATACATATACATTATATAATGTATACACACACACACACACGCATATATATACATACACACATATATATATATATATGCGTGTGTGTGTGTGTGTGTGTGTGTGTGTGTGTGTGTGTTTGTTTATATATACTTGGTGTTTGTTTCCTTCCTACACAGTCAATGTTTGCTCACAGACATGAGAAGGGCTTTGTCATCTTCCTGAGCCTCACCTAGAAGAGTGTTTTGCCACTCCAGTGACAGTGAGCCATTTGTGCTTGACATGGTTGTGCCCATGTCAAATAATACACATTCACTCAGGACTTTGCGTGGTCCCTACAGTGGATAACCAAATGAAGTAAAATTTGATATGTTTTAGTCAGACTTCCTTTAAAGCATAATTTTCTAACACAGAATCTGTCTCTTGAATGGTTTCATCCATTTCCATCAAAGCATACAGCCGTTTCCTCCATCATAGCATATAGATCTGACCAAGGAACTTAGCAGATCCCAGATAGCCTAATATAAGTACATATCTTCATGCAGCCTGTGAGCTGATGCACTTACCCATGCCCAACTTAACTTTTTTTTTTGATGATTTAATTTACATCTTTTTTTTTTTTTTTTTTTTTTTTTTTTTTTTTTTTTTTTTTTTTTTTTTTTTTTTTTTTTTTGGTTTTTCGAGATAGTGTTTCTCTGTGCAGCCTTGGCTGTCCTGGAACACACTCTGTAGACCAGGCTGGCCTCAAACTCAGAAATCCGCCTGCCTCTGCCTCCCAAGTGCTGGGATTAAAGGCATGCACCACCACGCCCAGCTTGATGATTTAAATTACAAATCAATCACAATTGGCCCTAGTACTCTTAACATTCTTAAGAACCAAAGAATTAGTGGACACCACAACATACATACATATATACATATATAATATATGCATTCATAGGCATATACATACTACTATACATTATATATCATATATCTTATATATCACTTATATCATATATACATATATATAAAATATATGATGGGCATATAATACACACACACACACACACACACACACACACACACACACACACACATATATATATATATATATATATATATATATATATATATATATATATACATATATGTATTTATGTAACTATGGACATTTAATTCCAGTACATATCACACACAGATAACCTGCCTCTGCCGCCCAAGCTCTGGGATTAAAGATGTGTAACTGTACCTGTTATGTTATCCTTACTTATTCCTACTTGATGTGATTGGCTTTATAAAAATAAAAGCAATTGAATGACCCCAAAAGAGCATGTCCTATGCTCATGTTATCGTCATTAAACACAGTAAAAATGTACAGCAGATTCTGAAAGAGGCAGTGTATGTATGGAAGGGAGCCATACTCACAGAGAATTGAACTGTGATTCTGTTCAAAGCAGTTTTAGATCAGCGTGCTTGTAGTCATAAATAAAGAAAACAAATAACTCCATTAGTGTTTCATATGCACATGGCTATGTTTTGTGGATTTAAAATGTAGTAAATTAGAGATATTAATCCCTTTATGCTTGTAAAATTAAAAAGGGGCAGCAATGAGTCACCCACCATGCTTCCAGAATGCATGGCTTTGGGGAGCAGTGTGCCTACTAATGACATTGTGATTGTTTGGTAGAAATTCAGTTTATATAAATTGTGTTCAATGTCAGTTGCTGCTGGGTTAAAAGTGTGAGTTCAAGGCCAGCTCAGTCTGCATAGTGAGTTCTCAGACAGCCAGGGCTACGTGGAGAAATTGTGTCTTGAAAAATGAAACTATACAAAATTTAAAAAGGGTAGGTATCAATTTAGATTGATGTCATTTAAATAATATGCCCGGTGAGTAAATTCCTTTCTATTTTCCATGCAGCACCTATATGGTGATTACAGAGTCAGTGTGCCTCATATTCCAGACTGTTTAAGACTTTACTACAATCCTGAAGTAGTCTTCCCTTTAACCCACACCCACATCTTCCATCTACCTTTTGCTCACTGTGGAATAATGATGTGAGGGATAATTTTAAATTTAGCTCAGAGAAATACCAAGAAGAAGTGACAGCTACAGAAACGCTTCCCACAGAGCCACTTTGTGGGCAAACCACTTATTTCCTGGTTGGGACTCTTAACTTCTAGAGGGTATAGAGCAGGATCGCTACTGTTGTATGTTTGTGAGATCACATTTGTTTGCTAAGGCTGCAAAACTCCTCACCTCAAGGTTGGATCCTTTGCTAGCTTGCTGATGCCTTGACTTCCATACAATCTTTATGAGTGATTTATATATTCAGGTTAATAGGTTAATTACTCCTATTGCCATGGGTTTTAATATCCTTTCCTCTGCAGTGACGAGTTTTGAGTAATGCTAAGTCACTCCCATATCAGGGTGTTGTTGTTGTTTTTCAAAACAGGGTTTCTCTGTGTAGCCCTGACTGTCCTGGAACTCACTTTGTAGACCAGGCTGGCCTCGGACTCAGAAATCCCAAGTGCCAGGATTAAAGGCGTGCACCACCTCTGCCTGGCCCATATCAGTTTTATATGTGTAATTTCTACATTCTAATCGCACTTTGTTGTGGAGAACAACTAAGTTAAAACAACAAAAACAACAAAAAACTTCCAATAAACACATCTAGGATGTGTGTTGTTAACTATGTCCACTAAGTAGACTGCTTTGACAACCCAGTTTATGTCTTCTGCCCAATGACAATATTGAATTATAGATATATATTTAATATGGTTATTACCTTAAACAACAAGATCTAGTGGAAGATAAATAACTACTATAATACCCAAGACATACTACAAGCCAGATTCTGAGATAGCTGAAGTACAATAAGGTGGCTTAAATACTGTGCTGCGGAAATCACAGGTGAACTAATACGTCTGTGGTTTTCCATAAGAGTAGGAAACAGAAACTTCTGTGGTCGGATAGGCTGGGGCATGTCTGAAATTCTTAGCCTTGAGGAATGAAAGGCAGGAAGATTAGAAATCCAAGATTATCCTCACATACAATATATATTCTTGTCCAGCCTGGGCTATTTAAGAGAGAAAAAGATAGATGGTGGGGAGAGGAGGAGTAGAGGGAAGAAAGCTATAGTGACATTTCATATATATATATATATATATATATATATATATATATATATATATCTTAAAAATAAAATTAAGATTCATGACCTCAAAAAGAGATGAGTCCTAGAGAATCATAAAATTACCATTAAGTATGCTATACTCCAGGGTTTGTTTTTTTGTTTGTTTTTTGTTTGTTTTTTGTTTGTTTTTGTTTGTTTTTGTTTTTGTTTTTTACTTCCAACCCCCAAATATATTGTGAACTTAGTAAAATGCTTGCTGAAATTGTTTTTCAGCTTGGATTTGATTTCTAACACTTCACAGGCATTTTCAAAGAGTAGAAGGTATTCAATTTCATCTATTAAATTTCAGTGGGGGTACAGTCTGTTGAAGACCCCCCCTGCCTTCTAAAGCCCTTCCATTTGTAAGTGTTAAGGTGTTTAGGAAGAATATATTTGATATATAACTTCTGATTTATACAAATTATAGTAGTCATGTGCTCGAGGAACTAGATTAAACTCTGTTCATTAAATATAGATAGAGGATTCACATTCCTATATTAACATCGGTGTTACCAGAAAATTACAGGCACACCTAACATGACTGTGCAAATTTTAAAAAAGCAATTCAAATAGGCAGGTGCTGTTTCTCTTTTAGTCTATAGTCTGTTGTTTTAAGTTGCAAAAGTCTTTTTTCTATAGCCTCCTTTTCTGGGTATTCTCAGTGTTGCCTTTTAAGCAATTAGATTACATCATAAAAACAATTTAATTTATATTTGGAAAATATCAGCACCATATCAGACAGCGTGGTAGCATTCCTCAGCCCTTGAATCATGGAGACACGTTTCATCTGAACATCCATCCATCAAATCACCTCCATGTGTCAACTCAAGGAGCTGTAATGTTTGCATGGACAGGAGATTCTATAAAAATCAACACCCATAGGACAGTTTCATGGCTCTTGTTTTTATGTGAAATGGAAAATTTAATTTAAATGCATACTGGAGAAGCGTGCATTTATCGAATACACAGGATATATAGTATGAATCTGTTTAGCCTAACGTCTGCTCTGCGAGGATGCGGGCAGGGGTGAGCTCTGCAAACACACAGGCTAGACTTGGTATTTTAATCTTGGTATATTACAGCAAGAATGGAGAGCAGACCCTGGGAGAGATGCTGCAGAAACTGGAGGGAGGGAGAGAGGGATACAAGATGGGTACCCAAGAGAGCTTCAACATCTGTAGAACCTAGGGAAAGGATGAAGTAAGTGCTAACAGTGACCCATATGCTAATTATGTTGGCAGGGATCCAAGCATCATATTATACCTCATAATGCATCCAAATGCTGTAGGGTATCTTGAAAAGTAATGACATATTACACCAGGGCCTAGTTCCCAACCATCATGTCATCTTGAGTCAGCTGCTTTTTATCAACAATAGTTTAGAAAAATAAAGGTTTAGGTAATGTCTGAGGTAATTTACTTCAAGTTTCCATTTGTAAGTTTACAAAGATGAAATTCTCAGGGTATTTGCCTGAAACATCTCTTTTCCTCCAAACATAACCAAACATGTTTTCTGATTGTGTTTTTTAAAGATTTATTTATTTATATCTTATGTGTGTTTTTGCCTGCATGTGTGTCTCTGCACCACACACATGCAGTGCACACAGAGTCCAGAAGTGGGCGTTAGGACTCCTTGTTAGCTGTCATGTTCACACAGAGTCCAGAAGTGGGCATTAGGACTCCTTGTTAGCTGTCATGTTCCCGCTGGGAGCTGAACCCTAGCAAAAGTAGCAAGTGCTTTTAACTGCTGAGCTATCTCTCCAGCTCTTCAGGTTAAAGAAACACTATCTTACTATTATTTCTTGGTGCGGAGATGTCTTTTTTTCCAACAAAGACAACTTAAGAGAGAAGAGGTTTATATTAGTTCACATTTTAAGCCATAGTCCATTATGGTAGGGAAGTCTCTGTAACAGGAGCTTGAAGAAGCTGGTCATATGATATTCATATCCATATCCATATCCATATTCAGCGTCCAGAGACGTCAGCTTACTTTCTCCACTCTTCTTAATTTTGATTGCATTTCTCTTTAGATATTTTCTTTATTTACATTTCAAATGCTATCCGAAAAGTTCCCTATACCCTCCCTCCCCCTCTGCTCCCCCACCCGCCCACTCCCACTTCCTGGCCCTGGCATTCCCCTGTACTGGGGAGTATAAAGTTTGTAAGACCAAGGGTCCTCTTTGCTCAGTGATGGCTGACTAGGCCATCTTCTGCTACATATGTATCTAGAGACACAAGCTCTGGGGGTACTGTTTAGTTCATATTGTTGTTCCACCTAAAGGGTTGTAGAACCCTTCAACTCCTTGAGTAATTTCTTTAGCTCCTCCATTGGGGGCCCTGTGTTCCATCCTATAGATGAATGTGAGCATTCCCTTCTGTATTTGCCAGGCACTGGCATAGCCTCACTCGAGATAGTTATATCAGGGTCCTTTCAGTAAAATCTTGCTGGCATATGCAATAGTATCTGGATTTGGTGGCTGATTATAGGATGGGTCCCTGGGTGGGGTAGTCTCTGGATGGTCCGTCCTTTCGATTCATGTACCTGTGGTGTGTGGTGATAGTGGGAATGTATGTGCACGCAAGCAACACAGTCTGTGTTTGAAGGTAAGCCTTTAGCTGGGACACTATCATTATCTAAGATATATATATATATATATATATATATATATATATATATATATATATATATATATATATATATATGTTATATTTATATATATGCATATGTGTGTGTGTGTGTGTGTGTGTGTGTGTGTGTGTATTTCTCTATTGACTGGGACTGTAGTTTGATGTAAAATCAGCCCCTCCCCACTCCCGAGTGTGGTTTTGTTTGTAGCTGCGCCTGCTATGCTTCGAGAGTGTGGAAACTTTGGAAGATAGGTCTTAGCTGGAATTAGAAGGAAGAGAAAGGCATCTCTCTAGCTCTCTCTCCCTTCCACCTTTCCCCTCCCCTCTCTCCCCCTCTCCTCTTTCTCTCTCTGCATGAGTTTTGTCTGTCATGAAATAAAGAAAGAAAAAAAACTCCTTCTTCCTACACTTCTGCCACCAGGATGTTCTTTCCAAGTGCACGGAGCCAAGCAACCACAGCTATGCCATCTCAAACAACTCACCCTCTTCCCTTGCTATTATATCAGGCATTTTGGACTCTGATGAAAATAGTAGCCTACAGGTTATCCATAGATGTAACATGGCAGAGGATTTTGGCTGTGTGTTTACTACTGGATCACTAGTACTGAAAACCGATTATTGCCCTTTAGATCATCATTCCTTAATAAATAGTGAGAGCAGCCCTCTTCCTGCCCCACCAGGGACTTCCTCTTCTCTCAATAGCATCAACAACATACCTTGATAAGTCAGGGGCAAACAGGTTGTGAGGTTCCTCACTAAGAAACCCTATCTCTTTCAGGTGAGAGTTCTTCCTAAGTAACCTTATACTATTTAATTCAGAATTGGAGATGCTACATTTGATTTTTTTTTTTTGCCTTATGTATAGATGTTAGGAATGTATAAAAAGGTATCTTACCTGTAACTGTCCAGTAACAAATAGAGAATGAAAAAAGTACCAATTCCAAGCAAGCTCATTATTTTTTCTTGAAATAAATAATTAAAACCAATGAGCAAAATGGTTACCATTAACTTCCCGGCTAAACCTGAAATGAAGTTGTGGGGTTTCACCATTGATCACAGCCTCCTTCCAAACAGGAACTACAAGGTTGTAATTATTCTGAGAGGACAAGTTTCAAACAGCTTCTCCTGCCAATACAGCCGATTGAGGTGATAGATAGCTTCATGACTCGAAAGGGCTTCAGGGCATCAATAAGTCTTTTGCCTGAATCTGTCCCGTGGCTGATGAAGTTTCACACTTCCTCAAGATCTCAATTTAGGCACCAAATACTGTTGGCAGAGTTCCTTAATATGTCTATGATTATGAGGTGCAGAATGGCATCCTGTCGATATGTACATAGACATAACTCATGCTCATATTCTCTTCTCAAACTTGTCTCTGCTTGCAAGCTTAATTCACTCTGCAGTAAATAAAACAGGTGGATTTTTAAGAATGTCATATGCTGACTTCTCCCAAATAAATACTTGACCCACAGAGGGGGAATTCCTCTAGGAAAATGACATTAACATCAGCAGCAAGTGGCTGTGTCAGGATAAAGGCCCTAGTCTAAGTGGATGCCGTAACTTTCTGCCTGTTCAGAACCCACACATCCATCCTTTGGCTACATGTCCTTCTTCCTCAAATGTGGACTAATGACTAACAGAAATAGCAACACAAATAATTATAGCTATCAAGGACTTTCACAAGCTGTTTGGAGTTTTCATTTTTCTTGTCAATAAAAAAAAATCCAAATTGCTGACCAAAGAGCTTGCTGAATGGACCTTCTTAGGAGCTCATTTATCTTCCATTTCATTTGGAGTATTTGGTGTATTGCTAACATTCATTCGGAGCAAAGGAATTCATATGCTTCTTTCTTATATTCTTCCATTTCAAGTTTTAAAGGCTCCCCCATCAGATAGTCACCCTCCTCAATAAGGATGTGATTTCTCGGTTATAATACAGGTTCTGTCTCCCTCATCCCCACCCCAGTAACTGCAAGCACATTGAAATCCTAGTTACATATTGCTTTCAGTAACCGGGAGCTGCTGGGCTAGAGGGTTTTTAGCTTTACCATTGTTGCCTGGGATTATGCCATGAATGCCAGACCATCTGTCAGGGAACTGCTGCCAAGAGTGGATATTTATCTGGCTTCTCTGTCAATTTAAGAGGACTTAGCAAGTTGGCCACCTGCCAGCAGCTACAGAACCAACCTTCAGAGGGATGACTGCTGAGAAAATGACTGGAATGGTACAATTTTCATCTCCCTTTTCATTTATCCAATTTCTGCACTGCACATAATGAAAGGGAAGACGAGGCAACCCCCTCTGCGCCTCCACACCCATTCATAATGACTCTCTTTCCCTTCCATCACTTTCTTCCTGTCCCAAGCCTATCTATCCATCAAGGTCCAGCAGAAATCAAAACCCACAGCAGAACCAAAGTATCCCTTCTACCTTTTGGGCCCCTCCTGCCCACTGGCTTCAAACATTTATTAAGTATCTACTGCACATGAGATTGCTATCACCGGGTACCTAGCAAATCCTGCAGAGCTCCCAGACAGGAATGCAAAAGTAGCTATAATTCACAAATCTTTTGGCAAGTGTCTAGCCTATAGTATCCATGAAAAACTCATTGCAAATTAAAAAAAAACTGGAATGAGGAAGTAAGTTTATAATCAAATATAGGGTTGGGAGAACACTCACAAGAAGTATTTACTGAATTTTCCAATGAGGAGAGAGTGTAGACGTAAAACAACAAGACACTAGCGTTTAAGGTCTAGCCCTATAGTCAGACAAACCCCATTTCCATTCAGAAAAGTTCTCAATTGATGTTGGGGGTAACATTTCTGAAGGAATAATTTAAAATATATGCACATTTGTCGTAAGTGGGTTGTCTAATTTTTTTTTCATTTCTTATGAACATTAATAGAAAAGCAAGTTTTAAAAAAAGGTTTTCCAATTGTGTCATATTTAGTCTACAAAAGTGCCCTATTAGAGGCAATTTCTATTTCTATTTCTGTGGTTGCAGTTACTCATGATCAACTGTGTGAAAAATAAAATAGCAGTTAGTCCAGAGACAAACAATGCATAGGTTTTATATGACATATCATTCTGAGTATCATAATGTAATCTTTCTTATGGTGTCCAACTCTACCTGCCTAGGATGAGAACCATCTCTTTGCCCAGTGTGTCCACACTGTAGTACTACCAGCCCACTGACTACCCAGAAGTCATCTTGGTTATCAGACCCAGCTGTCCTGAGATCAAAATGCTTATGTTCAAGTAAATCTTCTTTTATTAAGTAGTGGCTCAAAAATGCAAGAATACTAATGCTAGAAATGTTTTAGAGTCTATTTTATGATTATTTTGTTTTATTATTAACTATAATCAATCTTTTTACGAGATAAGTCTGTAAGTTAAACTTGATCTTTCTGCTTATGTGCCAGAAAAACCACAGTACACACACACACACACACACACACACACACACACACACACACACATGCTTTAATAAAATATTATACATGGTTTCTAGAATATACAAATGTTCATTGCGCATATCCTACCACAGATGAAAAATAGATTATTGTCTTTAATTTTTATGGAAAGACTTTGGATGTAAACTGCAACTATAAATTTGGCAGATTGTCTTATATACAAGGAAATATTTTAGAAGACAAGACTCATTATATACGGTATTTTTATGATAGGGGAACAGCTTTCCAATACCTTCTGGAAACATCTACTTAAACTGAAAACAGGCCACTTCTTTCAGGGATTACACTAATGTATTTAAAGAGAAACATGGGAGAAATCAGTCCTTTCCCTGCTAGGCAGGGGTTGTGAGAAATTGTAATGGGCACTCTAGAGTCAAGCTAACTTACAGTCCTGACACTCAGAAAGAGCCGCTGTTCCTGGCTTTGCTTGAAGGCCAGAAGGTTCCTCCGGGGAGGGTGGTTGTGGCTGGTAAGAACATGCCATGGGCACGTAAGGGAGAAGAGTTAATTACCATGGACTTTTATACTCTGACAATATGGACTCTCCCAGGGAATTTAATTAAAAAAAAAAGACAACTAGTGAATACATTCCATTCCAAGAATTTTCAGTTTATCGCTCAACAAAACAGCTTCAGTTTAGGATTTGTTAAAACATTTCCAAAAGCTTTAGATCTCATGAGACCTTCCCTCATGAATGATGGAATGCTGATGGACCCTGACTCCTGCAAATGCTGCAATGAAAACAAGGTGATTTCCAGTCCCAGTAGAAAGGAGACATGGGAAAAATTATCTCCAAAGTGGATACAAAAAGAGCAGATTCCCCAACATATCAAATTGTGGGGGCAAATCAGGGTACATAAAAACTACAAATGACAAAGGGTCATGCCTACGGAAGTCACCAAGGACCTTCAGACAAAAGGGATAAAATATCACACAGAGTGATAACCAAGCAAGGAACAAACACAAAAATCACCTGGGAGCTGCAGACCAAGAGCAGAACAAAGTGACAGTCACTAGGAACATTCAAACACACACATGAAGGTCGATTTTGAAGGGATCAAGGAACACTGTTAGACCCTCAAAGCCAGACCCTCATTGGTAGAAATGCAGGGAAGTCCTTCATCAGACTTCAGAATAGAAATGAATTTCAAAAATGGCCAGAAAAGCTACCCAAATATTATCTAGTATTTATCACTGATACAGTTACCTATCTAATAAATTTAATAATTCTTTTAGACCTGCTAAACTAAATATGCTTGTTCCATATATAGCCAATGAAATAAACTGAGTCAAATTAAAAGCAACAACAAAAGGAAAACCAAATGCACAGACTTAAAGACAATTAATTCCAATGCTCATTTTCATATCAGAAATATTAAATAAATACTTTACCAAAGTTTAGGTTCATACGGACAAAGGTCATTTCATGTTAAGACATGTTTACCTCCATTTATATCTTACAAGTTTAAATTGTATTATGTGACTTGTGGGTGTGAGTTCATGCATCTTCTCACACACAAGTGCTTTTGGAGGCCAGAGGTTGACATTAAGCATCTTTCTGAAGTACTATACAACTTCTGTTTCAAGACACCTCTTTGAATGAGCCTAGAGATCAGGGTTTGGCTAGGCTGACTTTGCAGCTAGCCCCAGAGATTCAATTGCCTTAACCTCTTCAACACTGAGACTAAAGTAACATTCTACAACACACAGCTTCTCATGTGCATGTGAGAGATCTAAACTCTACTCTTCATGCTTCACATGAGGCACTTTCCCAATAGAGCCATCCCCACAACTCAGAAGTTCTTATAAACATCAATAAAGGTAATTTTATACCAGTGACCCCATTAGTTTGTCCCCACAGTGGAGAGAGTTTGGAGTTCTGTAATTGAGAATTTAGTTTAGTTTTTGCAGAAAGCACCCACACATAGTTTGATAAAAAGCAAACATGGCTATGTGTCACAAGATGATAAGACATTTTAAACTGCCTAAAACTGTCATGTGGAATTTGTTAATGAGAATCACAGTATCTCTCTCCAGAGCAGAGGAAATGATTAACAAAAACAGAACTGCAGTAGAGCCACCACCAGATGGGAAAGGACTCACACACTTATGCCACAAAGCATTAACCCAGGTATTTCTAATAGCAAACCCTCCAAGAACTTTCCATGAAATAGTTTAATAAGTTTCATTTAATTCTGCCATTCTCTAGCCCCATCACTTTCTACATAACTCTACTCACGTTGTCTGCATGATCTTTATTATCCCATAATTATCCCATAATTACTGAGACTTCAGGGTTTCAGTATACTAAGAGCCCCATGTGATGATGTGATGTTAATTAGAGCTGTCCTCCTGCCTGCAAAGCTTCATGGAAAAAATGACCATGGAGGCTCAAAAAGGATTTCGATCAATAAAGCTTTCTAAATCCTTATTTAGATTGTTGACATAACTTTCTGATTGTTCCTACCCCCCAATAAATTCTTCAAAAGACAGCCACCCAAATCAGTGTTCACACTCCATTTAATCTCCATTCAAAGTGCAGACTGTGGACTGGTTGCCTCTGGATCCTTGAGCTCTGTTGGAGGGACAGATGCTCAGGACCAGTTCCAGCAGGCCTTTATCAGAAGTAGCTTTCAATATTCCCCATGATTTTGTTTGTTGGTTGAAATTGTCAATTCTGGCCCTCAACAACCTGCCCTGGAGATTTCTCAGACTATTGACCACATGCATCTCCATAGCTTAGAAGTACCTATGAACAAAGGTAATTTTGTACTAATGACTCCATTAGTTATATATTTAAAGTTTCTGTACTTGTTTGTTAATCATAATTTTACAGATGGTGATGGGTGGCATGGTGGACTGGATGGGAGTGGTCCCATAGGCTCCTACATTGGAATGCTTAGCCTCCATTTTGTGGAATTGTTTGGGAAAGATTAGGAGTTGTGGCCTTGTTGGAGGAGGTGTCCTTAGGGTTTTGAAAGACTGGTATCATCCCGTGTGCTTTGAGATGTGCGTTCTCAGGTAGTCCTGCCGTTGCTCTGCTCTCCGGAACTGGAACCCCATTAAACACTTCTTTTACAAGTTTCCCTGGCTGTGGTGTTTTATCACAGCAATAGAAAAAAAGTAAGTAACTAAAAAAGGAACAAAACAGACTATGAGAATAAGTGAGTTGATTTCCCCAACATTCTATACCTGTGTCTCAGCCTCTGGTAATCTCACACTCTCCAAAAGCTTTTACTACAATTCCTATCAAATTATTTCCCTTCCACGGCTCACCCTGACTTCCATTGACAGCCAGGTTCAGATTTTCAATGTGCTTATTAGATACTTCCAGCTAGACAGAACCACAACAATTAAAAAGCAACTATAGCTAATTATCTCCCCCCCCCTTTTACGATGCTCTAAATAATAAGATCGAGTGCACCCGCTGAAGAGATTTACACGTGAATTTACTAATCAGATTCACCTGATAAATCCTGTTGCAACAACATATTAGATTGCCCCCACCCCAAACCATGAAGCTCTTTGAAACTAGATACCACTACTCCCTATGTATACTAGGTTCTATCTCAACATTTGTTGTTGTATTTTGTTGTTTCGTGGTGTGAATGTATGTCAATATACTTTCTATCTATCTATCTATCTATCTATCTATCTATCTATCTATCTATCTATCTATATTGCACACACACTACACACACACATACATGAGTTTGCAAGGATACAAAGATCAGAAGTGGATGTCAAGCGCTCCCTCTCTCATTCTGCCTTATTCCCTTAAGACAGGGTCTCTACCAAAGCCAGAAGTCCGCATTTTGACTACACTGACTGATCAGTAAGCTCCCAGGATCCACTTGTCTCTGCCTCCTGATGCTGGAGTTAAGGCAAGTGTAGCTATGCCCTGATGTTTGCTGGATGCTAGGCATTCAAACTCAGGTCCTCATGCTTTTAAAGTGTTCTCATCCACTAAGCCATCTCTCCCTAGCCCTTGAAAGTGCATTTCAATATCCATGGTTTTGGCTGTGTAGGGCCCTTGTATTGGCAGCCTAACAAATATATAGATTTAGCAATGGACTAAAAAAGTCAAAGGACCTCTAAATTTTAATGTATGTTACTGGGAAATCTAATTTTCCAAATTACTTTGGAAGCAATAATTGAAGCTTGGGCCTTAATTACAACAAAATATATAAATAAATATTTTGCTACTTTGCAGCCATGCGAGCATATTCATATCCCTAGGTGGAAAGTTTTGTTTACATTCATATTATTGCTACTT